>JAEMWC010001468.1:112500-153816 GCA_016490735.1 Pachyseris speciosa
ATCACAAAAAGTCTTCGATTACACTTGACATTCAACTTGTCACCACAAAATCAGTCACTTAGAATTAATAATAATAATAATAATCAACTTTATTTAACGAGGATAGACACGTGACAGTAAAAACTGAAAAACCAGTGGCCCTCAATATATAATACAAAGGAGCAAAAATATTGGGTAAAATCAAGAAACTGGAATAATAAAAATTCAATTAAAATACGCTAAAAAAAATGGAGCACAATTAAACTAGAGGATAAAACGATCTAAGTGTTTGTAGCTGTCCTTAAAATAATCAATCATGGTCTTCTTAAAACTTGCCAAACTTGGTTTGCTTCTAATATTACTTGGTATCATATTCCAGAGGCGTGTGGTCGATACTGTGAAAGACCTTCCTCCCTCTGACTCCCGTTTGAATCGGGGACAGACAAGGTTTAATAGTCCGTGTCTGCTTGGTCTTTCATTGATATCAGCTTTTCTCGTCAGCATCTGAGACATATAAGATGGACAGTCCCCAGACAGTCGTTTGTATACCATTAATAACCTATTCACTTTGGCATCGTGAAAAAAAGGAACCCAATCCAATCTTCTAAACAGTTGTACGCTATTCGCTTTAGTATCGGCCCCGAGAATTACACATGCCGCGCGTTTCTGAATTGATTTCTGAATTGACTGACTTGAATGTTTTCGCGTGAGAGGCCAAAAGTTTATCTCCGCTGTTTGTGGTTTATTTTCCTCAAAATTGTTGCTAGGTAACATTAGTTCGAAATAACCTCATAAAATTACGTTATGTGGTGTCCAAAAAATGGAAACTGTTCCAATGTCACCAAAAGAGTAAGAAAAAAGTATAAACACCTCAATCAAATGTAAAAAAAGCAATCCAAAAATTTCCCAGTCTGCACGGTCTGCACAGTCTGCATGGTCTGCAGTCTGCGTTTTATTATGATGGCATTTTTATTAGTAATGTGTGGTGTTTAATTTTGCTGCAGATGAGCGCTTTGTGGGAAGCCTATTAGGAAAACCGAGTTGGAAGAATTTGGAAGAAGCTGGGCCGCTGAAAACAGTCGGAGAAAATGGCGCTGGGTTCTTAAAGTATTTTAAGATTGGCGTTTTTTTTGGCGTAAAACAAGGCCGTTTTAAAAGAGCCATATATATTAAGCGTCATAAAACAAACAGGCTGCAAGCCTGTACACTGCAATATTTTTTAATATTGCAGCCTGTTTTTAATATTGCAGCACGTTTAGCATATATTTAATACCCCTGAGAATTTCCCTGCTGACAAAAAGGACCGCCCCCGTTTTCCTGACACAGTTGTTTTAGCATCTTTAAAGACTGCAATCAGTGATTTAGTGCAGAGAGAGAACAATGGCACTGGGTATTGAATAGTAAATATTACTGTATAGAGTCATCTGCTACTCACTACAGCTGAGCATACTCTCTTCCTGAAGTGCTAATATGCAAAATAATAAATTTTGATCACTGGATACATTTGTTTCTTTTTTTTCTGATACACAAAGATTAGTGTTTCTTTATGCTCTTACAGATCATTAAATATTACATCCAGTTTCAGCTAGAAGTTAAATGTAAGACCATGCATCTAATTAGTAATTTCACACAGCAGGGGGAAAAGGGAGACCCGCCACCTCAAACCCAGGGGAGGCAAAGGTAAAAATGTACCGCTAAAGGAACTTTGAGGGAATAAAGAATTGGGTAAAACTTTGCATTTTTTTAAACTGACTTTTTAATTTTTAAAGTCACCAAATACTTCTTTGCCTCGTCCTTTTAAAGACCTGGTGTTAAAACAAAAAAATGTAATAGGGCTTGGAGCGTAATTATTGACCAATAGTATAACATTATCTCAGGTTATTTTTCTTGCTTTTTATTTAAAACTAAACTGTGACAGAAAACGGTGCTTGGAGGGCAACTAGAAGAAAACAGGAAAAATAACTCCGACATAGCTTTTTTCCAGACATAGGTCAGTGCTAATTGTTTCCATAACAACAAAACGGTAATAAATGTTGGTAGCAAATTGTGAGGTGATCCTCGTGCAAAGAAACCCTTTTTGTTTCACCATCTACAGCTTGCAGTGGGGTTTCTGAAGACCAGTGCATCAAGTGTACTAGACTCCTACCACAGGGTTTCAATTCCTCAATTATGTAACTTGTACAAGAGTAGGACCCTTGTCCATGTCTCTAACCTTTATCCATCGACTTCAAGGATTTACAAAAACAGCTGGTTATTCGATATTGCCCGACAAAATTATTTTAAGTGCTTCGTGCTAGAAATGACTGATTTTGTCAAGGAAAGATCTTGGAAGTTATTCAGTTTATACCTCTTGCTTGAACACTTTCACAGTTTGGAACTGTTCCCCCACCCCCCAAATTCCTCTAGAAATGCCAAATTATCAAGCTTCATAGTTTCATTTTATTTAGGAACGTTCTGTTACAACAGGCAACAGTTGATTTTAATTGATTTGCTATTAGTTAAATACAGAATTACCTGACCCGCAGGTAGCATAGCTAATCTTGGTGGGCCAGGAGATAAGGAAAAATGAAAGACTGCTTAAAGGAATATGTTGATAAGAAAATAAAGTTGAAATTAAAACGAGAACAACGTTGAGAAAAGAAAAAAAGAGAAAATAAATAATCCGAATAAAGAGCTGATTAACAACAAACGAAGACGAAGGGGCGCGCTACCATCTTATGACATTATTGAGTTACCATCCACGGGCATTGAAACAGCACGTTATAGATAAGAACCGTATTTGTTTACCTTGCATATGATTTCTTCTAGACCGTAATGCGAGTCATCAGACTGCAAAATTTCAAAAAAGAATGCGCGAATTCTCTTTTTAAATTTATCTTTAGGCAAATTTGTTACTCAAACATTTGTCTTCTTGGATTTTGAGACCCATCCTTCCTAAGTACACTTCGAATCAGAATGTGTTCCAGTGGCAGAACAAATAAACAAAACAAACTTTTATTAATAATTTGTATATAGTCTAAATCTCGTGGAATTGTTTGATAGATGTCAAAGTGCATTTTGCACAATTATAGTGAGTGCCTTAGTGATGCTACTCCATTACTTACAGAATTGTACATACTGTGATTTTATATACCTATTTTACTATTCCATACCTACCTTATTTTATTTATTTATTTATTTTCTCGAAGAAATTATAATTTTTTTGCTATTTTAAATTCGAGGTGAAATAAAGGTTATTGTATTGTATTCGGAAGTGAATATAGAACAGCTAAGCAAAGCAGAGTTGACACTAAAATTTCATTTCTAACTTGCATAGTTGTTAAGTACTTATAACAAGATTTATCAGTGACGCTCCCCAGTAAAAGAAGAGAGCCTAAAGGTCGGCCCATGAGTACTTCAGACTTGTGTAATTAATTATAACCAGTTGAACTGTCGTTGCATGCACAGCCCAAAAATTAAATTGTTTAAAATTATACCACAACTGTAACAAGAAAATTTTATCGGCAGCAAAACTTTCCAGTTGCTAGTTCTAATCTATCATATTTGATTTAACATTCTAAAGAGAGACTTCTAGCTAGAGTCACTTGTGACAACTTAAGACTAAGCTGTTAAGTGCAATTCTTCAATACCAACTGAATGCACTTCCTGTAAATCCAATTTAAATTAGCTTTAGTGTCAACTAACAGCAAGTCTCTTACATTTTACTCACAGTACATGCACTTGAAATAAATACATCTCTTTAATTAACTCCTTAATTACATCTCAAGCATAATATACAAATTACAGATCAAAGTTGTAATGCAATATTCATGGATTCAATTTCTTATAGGTGTACAATGGAACTCAGTGTGCTTCAGAATTTAGGTAAACAGTATACAAATTTCAGTTAAAAACTGGAATATAAGATCAAAATATGAATAAAAATATATGGGTTTTCTGATAACAAAATAAATTATACATCCATAGTAAAAAATGTGTACTGGACTTTACATCCATATAGAGTAAATTGTATTCAGGCCATTACAGGACCTGTACATTATATTCCTGATTGTTATATCAATATTGTTACTAATTACAAATACCAAGGCAATAATTCATCTGTTTGTGAAAAACATTTCAGTGTCATACTGACCCAATTATATTTCAATTTGTTGTTTATGGCTTTATTGATTTGGAAACTTGAGAAAATACATTACATCCATGGTAAATAAAATTGCTTCCAGTTGGCTTTTGCAATCAATCAGAGTTAAATTCAATTTTGAAATCATGCCTATATATACTGCAGGTAATTCAGAGGTTTCAAACAGACAGATAACAAATTCTCATTAGTTATAAAACAAATTACTTGCATTATTGCTCCAGAGTTTGTACAGGCCCTGAAAATCCTGGAAAGTACTTGAATTTCAGTCGAGCATTTTCCAGGAATGGAAAGTCCTTGAAAATGGTAGGAGGTCCTGGAAAATCCCAGAAATATGTTAACTCAAGAAATAAAGTTTCCTTGAAAGACACTGAGGAGCAGCCAGGTGGGAAGATCAAACAACTGAAAACATACTTAATGTGCATTATTATAGGTACTGGAAAAGTCCTAGAAATTGGTTTCTGAAAAAGGGTATGAAGCCTGTAGCTCTGGACACAATGCTTCACATTTGCAGACTCTAATTAATTATTGACAAATCTTCAATATTATACTGACCTGATGTATTTTAATTTGCACTTTATGGATTGGTGATTGGTAAACAGAAACTTAAGAATAAAACATTATTGCCTCGTAATTTAAAACCACATTATTTTAACATTAATCTGCCCCTTTTACTGCTTCACTTGCCTACTTTTGCCTTCTTTCGATGTAGTATTTGGAATTATTGTGTTGCTGTTTGCCAGTGAAATAATGTCACAATCCAAGTTCGTTGTTTCACCAGCTTCACAATACGTTTATGCTCTACATGAAGGTTTGCATATACTTATTTCAATTTAAAGGTAGTCTAACATTGCAGCTCATGATAACAGCTTCATGTGCTTTCCCTTGTAGCAACATTTCAATACCCCAATCTCAGAAAAATATATACAGGTCTTACCGGTAATTTCAAAAGCCTCTTTCTTCATGAAATTCTGGCTCTGAAAAGACCTTTATACATTTTTTTTACACTGTTTTTGGATTGCAAAATCAAACGAGTTAAGACCTGCAAAAATAAGTACTGAAAAAGATAAGCCATTGGCCTTTTCAAAGCAAGGCCAAGTCTATAAAAAAAACGATTTGGAAAACTTGGGGTTACATTGTGTGTTGAAAAATGCTCACTTCACAAATTTGCAACTGGTCTAATATACCAAACTACTGGTGGGCATAAGGAAACAGAAATGTACAACCTAACAAACTCGCAAAAAAGAAAGAGAGACCATTACAACTGTCAGATGGGGTGCCATGCCACTTTATCTCCCTCATAACACCACTGTGGAAACTCTTTTTTGATGCTATTTGCATAGTTAACATTTGCAGCCAACACTGTGTTTGGTCAGATTAGAGTAGAGACAAAATTTTAATGTGGTTTTTATGATCATAATTCCAAAAGCTTGGTGAAGTCCTTTGAAATAATTTGGAGTAAAACAATTCGATCAAATTTCTAGCATTTACAAGCCCATCCTCGGAGACCCAGGGGCAGTCGGGGCAGGACAAAGATTCAGGACGAGCGAAAGTTTACAAGACAGTCAGGAGAGCCCCTGAGAACATTTCTTTATCGGACTCGTTCCAGAAGCTATTGAAATCCAGCTTCGTGATTGGGCGGAAATTTTCTGGCAAGGAATTTTTTTTTCTGCCCAATCGGCGATCAGCTTATATATTGCACCCCTTTCGTGACTCCTTACACCAAGAAGTAAGCGGTCAATATTTTTAGTGGTTCCACTTGTCTCATTCGTTCGACAGATTTATCCAACGAGGAACATTTTGGCGGCGAGGGACCCACAAAAGCCAGAAAACCACAAATTGAAATTGAACTCAAACAACAATCACTTGTAAGGAACTAGAAAAATCAAGACGAAGACCGACCGCAGGCATCATAAACTTCACGCGAAGAACAGCATGTAACTCGGTCTCTTTCTCTGGTTAGGATCATTGTTGTTAGGTTTGGGCTTTTTTCTCTGGTTTACGTACGGGCAGTTGGCCGCTCCTGAAACTCTTCAGGGCGATGAAATTTCTGTTGCACGGGCCAGAAAAGTTTGCCGATCGGGCGAGAAGCATGCAGCTCGGCGGTTTAATATTTTGCTTACGAAATCAAACCTTGCAATCGACCGTCTCGGCTCAATTTCTAGAGAGACCACGAAAAGACCTTAGAGAAAGCGTACAGTTCCACTGTGATCTATTGGAATGTTTTGGTTTTCATATTTTTGACTGGTATCTGTTGGCCAATATGCTTTTCTTCCCAAGGTGTGCATCAAAATATGCACATTGCCTTGCAGTTGTGATGATTCCTAATTGTGTTGTACTGTACATGCAAGATGCATGGTAATTTGCACAAGCTTTCCATGAACTCTTGTACCACAGTGGTGCTGAGCTCAGTTAAAAAGTTAATTTAAGTTTTAAAAACATGTTTTAGAGTGTGCTTTTGCAAAACCTTGCTGGAAACATTTACATTATGTTGACTAGCGAGGGACATGCATACATACTGTGTTGCAACTTTTAGGTTGCAAAGTTTCAGATAAAGTTGTTTGCAAGTTGATGCAGGATGTTTAGTGTCTTGTATGCACTCTTGTCTTTATAAATGCTCAAGTGTATCCATAATATAACAATTATTAAATTCCATTTTTGCATGATACAGTTGTAGTTGCTGTGATTGCTAAGCCAGTGGTACACCAGGAAAGGACTTCATTTCTCCCGTGAGACCACACCAATTTTGGAATGGGTTCTTCCTGTCATCGCCCTTTTCCTTGACAATTTTTAAAACATGAGAGAGTGCTTTCAGTAAAGGAACCATGTTTTCAGTTCCACACAGTGTATGTGTTTTGTGCCGAAAGACCCTTGATAACAACCTATTGACAAATCATTCTCAACTATACAGTTCACTGAGTCAAACAGTTAGGCTGATACAATGGTATGGCTAAGTATAGTTAAATTATTTCAAGGCAGGTTTCAAATTAAAGAGCACTACACAAAAACCATACCCATAACCTGAATACAATTACAAAATATGTTAACATGGTCACTCAAACGAGAAAATTTAGTAGCTTCTCAGTAAGATATCCCCTTTTAGATAAAGTGGAAACAAAACAAAACAACAAAATAAAACTAGAAGGGATTGTTATTTCTTTATTTTTTGTTTGTTGAGAAATTTTCTTGATGGTGAGATGTAACTTTAAATTCAAGTTTCCAATGTAATCTGTTTGGATACTGTAGTGATTATTTGTCACAAGCCTTATGGCCTCAGAGTTGTTATTAGGTTTTGGAGTAGCTGACTGGAATCTAACAGAAGGTGGCTTTTTTATGAGAATTTAAACAGCCTTCAAAAAACATTGGAAACTTTTCATTGAAAAGCAGGTGGCTCAAAATTTAAAGAAGCCACTTTTTAGCCAGCTACCAGCACTTCAGGAGTTCACTTCAGTTCAGTTCAGTTTATTTTGCCATTTCAATTGTATGTATATATATATATATAAATATCCAAATTATGAAATTTGAAATAAAATGGCGAGGAAGCTCATAAAGAAACCACTGGGCTTATAAGCTATGAGCTCCCTCAAAATGAAACAGAATAGATAGGCAATGTCGAATGCAGAAATAAAAAAATAAATTATGAAATTATACAGATTACAACAGTTAGAATCATCTTGAGTATTGCCTACACAAAAAACACTGGAAATCATATTTATATATAAAAAGCAGCGACAGACTACCTCGTACTAAATGAAATTTCCAATGAGTATACCCAAGATGAAATTACACCCTCAGTTTCAGAGGGGGGTACAAAAAAATTTAAATTACTCTTAAAATTTAATTGTCCATCTGTTATCTGCTGGTCTTTCACTTTGCTTTTCTACAGCGACCCAAAAGGGTTAATCTCAAATCAATGTACCAAAACAAAAATCAGTTTCTCAAAACTCAAACAATTTCTCGAAACACAAGTCAGTTTGCCATCATCAGTCACTGAAACACCTGTAATAGGGTAATCACAGTAAGTGCACTGCACAAGATGTTCAGCAATACCATATCACACTGCCTAATTCCTAGGAGCTATGAATCCCTGTAATGCTACAAAAGGTATCAGGTCAATACTGCACCCCAATTACCATGCAAAACATCTGCCACAAATCTGCTAAGGTCTCAAAAATTATGCTAACTCTACCAATAGTAAGGAAAACATTAACATGATACATGCCATTTTCCATTCCGTTCCCTCCAAAACACTGGAGTAGTTCCTATTCGAGTCTTACTCTATAGTCAAGGTAATCCCCTATTTCAAAAGCATAATCTGAACTCACATCAACGTCAAAATGGCATCTGTATGCAAGAGAATGTCAGAGTATTGGGAAACTGATTTTGATTTGATAGATTGGTTTGTGATTTCGGCCTCCATACTTTTCCACACAAAAGCAGCCTTCAAGCCCAATGACCTTATCCACTTAACCTGGTCTTTCATGATGGTCATAATATAAGTGGATGGAGAGACAACCACGACTACGGGTAAATTATTTTAAACTGGATTTTCTCAGGCCATTTCAAGGTCTCTCTCGAAATTGAGCTGGGCTGAGCTGAGACGTGACTTCGAGTCGATTAATTGTAATTATAAGCAGTGGACGGTTCGATTTCGTGAGCAAAACAAAATTCAACGGCTGTGTTTCACTCGCCCAATCGGCAAACTTGCCTGGCCTGTGCAACAGAAATTCCATCGCCCCGAAAAGTTTCAGGATAATTGTGACCGAGTTGTCAACAATTCTTCGCGTGAAGTTTACAATACCTGCGATCGGTCTTCATCATGATTTTTCTAGTTCCTTACAAGTGATTTTTGCTTGAGTAGAAGTTGAATTTGTCGATATCTGAGTTTTGTGGGCCCCTTTCCACCATAACCTTCCTCGAAGTGTCGATACAGTGATCGAAAATATGGCTGACAGCAGATTGGACATTTGATTCTCGGTATAAGAAGTCACGAAAGGTGTGCGATATATAAGCTGATCGCCGATTGGGCAGAAAAAAATTCCTTGCCAGAAAATTTCCGCCCAATCAGGAAACTGTATTTCAATGGCTTCTGGAACTAGTCCAATAAAGAAATGTTCCCAGGGGCTCTCCTGTCCGTCTGGCAAACTTTCGCTCGTCCTGAATCTTCGTCCCAAACCTACTCTCTGCCCCTGGGTCTCAGAGGATGTTACAAGCCCTGCACAAACAAATAAGACCCAATTTATATTTTGCACTTGAACAAAATTCAGCAAGTTACTGAGCCTAATAATAACACAAATAACAAATGAATGCTTTAAAAGTCAAACAAACTAACATGAACATTAACATTATAATGCATTCAGTGCAAATGAAATGTAACACTCTCAATCATATCATAGATATATAAGTTTGGCCTTGCTTTGAATAAGATGCTTAGGTTAAGTTTATGACTGCTTGGACACAGACAACACAGAAGATTTCATATTAGAAGGCTAAGCTTGCCGCTACATCATCTCCAAACCTTTTTATGCCTTTTCTTTACCATAATGTTTATTTTAATTTAAAACGATTTTTTGTACTGATTTAAATATAAAATTTTCAAATTACTTTTATCAAGCATTTGAAAATAGAGGTGCAATTTTCTACCCTAAATACCACTAGGATTAGCCAATAAACTGTGCACTTAACTACGCTGTATCATAGATACAGTACACTTTGTTTTTCCTTGGTGAAGGGGACAGTGGCCGGAGTCTGCTAGGAGAAGTCTCAACATTTAAATTGTCCGATTGCATTTCTTGTGTCTGGTGTTGTTCTTCTACGAAGTTGTCCCTCATAACTGCATGTGACCTTTCTCTACCTGATGAAACTGACATGCCTCTTGCATTCCACTCTTCAACTCCGTTTGATGTGTAATCGAGAACTAAAGAATTAATCTTTTTACGATCAGGATTCTGGTTTTCCCTGTAAGTCACAACAGTATGACTTTTGCTGGGTCTCACCTGTTTTCCATCGCATTCACATTCTGTGTGTCTTGTTTCAGGTGCCACAGACTCATTCACAGTACATGTGTTATGAATGAGTTCTCTGTCATCTTCATTGATAACAGAATGCAGTTTCTCTACTAACTGCTTTGTCAATTTCACATTAGATTCTTTCAAAGTTGACGATTTGATTGTACTTTCCTTGTCCTCGTGAGCTTGGGTATTGGCAAGTGCCGAGATCAAGCTTACATCTTGAGGGACTGTAATGTTATTGGAATGCTTAAGTGAAAGTGCAGATCGTCCTGACTTGCCAGATCTGTTTGACTTTTGAGACCTGTTTGACCTTGCACTATTTAATCTAGATGAACTCTTATGCCAGTTTTGGCTAATTGACCTATGGAGATTCTTGTGACTTGAGGAACTAGCACAAGATGTAATCCAGGGATGTCTCAGACCTTCCTCTGCTGTCATACGCTTCTCTGGATCCAAAACCAGCAAATGATCAATGAAGTCCTTTGCAAGATCTGAGACATCTTTCCATGCCTACAAGACCAAGTAAAATAACAACCTCACGTCTTGTTTTTTTCTCACCAGTTCTTGTCAACTTGTACAGTGGAACCTCAATTTAACACGGTGCCAAGGGACTAGGGAAATTGGTTTGTATCAAGGTCCTTTTCCATACATTTTAAAAGGGCTGAAGGATATTGTTTGTTATATCAAGAACTTTGTTATATAGAGGTTTGTTAAATCAAGGTTCCACTGTACTAGCTACCGGTAGCTGTAGGTAGCAGCACCCCGATATTCTTACAGAAACAACCTTTCCACACTTGACCGAGCAAAACAACAGGTTTAATAAGTCAGTGGAATCACAAGAAATTATTGGCTGAAAGAATAACTCAGGCGTGATTGCAAAGTTCACAGTATGAATCACCATCAAAAATGGTGACAAGGCACATCACCAAGAATAATTAGTTTATTTGATTACTCATTATTTGTGCATTTGTAAGCTTGCAAGGTTAAAAGATATGCTCCTTAGTCAGCCACTACATTATTTCAAGTTCTTTTCTACAAGTTTTCCACACTAGATGTTCTGTGTCTTATCCTTGGTCAAATGCCTCGTGCCAAAATGCGTAAAAGCTCAGGCAGTAAAAAATGGCAGCATTTATTATACTTGTTTCCTTAAGCTGAAAAGACCTTGACTAGATTGCAATTTTTAAAAAGACAACATTTTTTAATTCATAGACATGTTTCCTGCAAAATCATCGTCAGTTACAGAATGTTTGAAAAACGGTTTGGACTACATAACAACTAAGTGAAACATGCATAATTAATTGTGATGAAATGACAAAAAATTGACAACATATTTGAGTGAGTTACAAAGTGTTAGAAAGGATAAAAAAATTTTTTGGAACTTTTACAACAAGGTGAAACATGCATAATTAAATGACATGACACGGGAAGAAAAAAGAATAAAATAATAATAAACAGGTGAAGGAAAATAAAGCCTAAACTGTCAGGTTGATGTGATGAACTTCTTCATTTAAAGTGGGCTTTTCCCAGTTAATGTGCATGGCCTCCTTAAGTTTAAGTTGAAATTTAAAGGGAGGCAGAATCAACGATTACGAAACAATCTGCAGAACACGATTCACGACAAGGTTCCGAGCTTTGCAAATGTTTAAAGATGTGTGATGACCTGTCAGAAGAGAGCTGTTCACAAACACGTGTAAAAAATGATGGCAGGTTTCGCCGATGCTGGAAGCATTACAGCATGCACAAGTAAATTTATATTAATATCACTCGTGAACAAAGTTCTCTAGGGACAGAGTCCTTCACTGAGAAAAGATTTCTTAATTTAAATGTAGTAAAAACTAACTTGATGTCAAGATCATTACAATAACTATTAACAAGGTAGCAGTCTGGAACCTTAGAAATAAAACTTTGCTGTTTTGTTTTTTCCCTCTTCTTTAATGTGCAAGGTTAGACACATTTTTGTGTGGGATGCCGCTAATGTCATTGGGTGGTAAGTCTGTTAATGCTAATGAGTTGCAAAGTTTGCAATGCATTGGGGGAGTGTATGTATCAATCCCATGAACACGAGTCACAGCCTTCCATCTTTTCAGTTGTATTTACTTGTCTTTAAACTTTTCCCTATACATTTAACAATTAGATTATGAGCTCGAGATTTCTATCACGTGATAGCTGAAGAGAGCGCAGCCCAAATCAACTATCACAAATAGAAATCGAGAGTAAATAATCTAATTGTTTTAGTACAAATCTACTAGTCGTTCAAAACTTAACATGTAAATTGTCTAAATCTTCCATGTAGACACTTCGAAAATGCGAAGCGGCCACCATTTTGTCAACAACCACTACTATCTATCACAGAATAGATGACGAGTAGCGTAGCCAATCAGAGAACAGCATTTGTGATAGAATGCTAGCAGATTTATACTAATAGTAAATAAATAACTAATGCATGAATTATTGTTTTGAGCTCTTTTAGATGCAAACTCTTCAACTGAACAAACTGTTGACATCAGAGATAATAGAAACCAACACGTTTAATGGGCAAAAACAATCGCTCTTCACATGCATTTTATGCTTTGGTACTTTTTTTGCTTTCCTCAGCAAAACAACAACGTGAAATGACCAAACTTTAGGTTTTGTGGAGAACAAGAGCATATGACAGAGAACTCTTCTTTCTTTCTCTCTTAATTTTGGTTTTATGCTCACTCAAGAATGAGTATGGTAACCCCCATTACATTGGGTTCAGAGCCACCTTAATTTTTTGATAATTTTAAGTGCCTCTGAACACAATGTACAGAATTTTTTAAAGCTTTTGCAAAAAGATGAATCTTCATATGCTGATTGCAATTCACTAGTAAAAAGTGGGGGTCACCAGACTTGTCTTTGAGTTACAGGCACATAAAGCCAAAATTAGGAGTTTCCAAAGAGGCTGTATTGTTGCTATGGTAACCTTATGTCAAAAAAAATGATCACAAATAGGTTGAGAAATAATTGGGAAAATTTTGATACCATTTTCAAGAAAACAAACGAAAATTTTTGGAAGTCTTGAACCATTAAAGAATTGGTGTTTAAAAATAACAAAACCATTTTGAGCACTACACCTTTCTAGTAAGAGTCATGAATAACATTGAAAGCTATAAGTTGCATTTCCAAATAGCATCTGGCAGAAATTTTCCAAGAAATAAACAGAAAACAAATTATCTTACAGATACTTTTGGTCTTTGTCTCATAGTCTATGTCTGGGGTAAATATGTAGATGTGCGCTGTTGGCAGATATTTATAAGAGTGATGACAATAACTGAGGGAACCAATCTCATGCAATGCTCTGAAGTTAACTGATTTTTAACAAGTACATGCATGTAATAAATTGACCATGATAATCTACCCTGAACAGAAAAATCTACAGTGCTCCAAGCAAATTACAGTGAAACCTGTATATAACAGTCACCCTTGGGAAATTGCCAGGTGACCATTATATACATGGTGACCACTGTACACAGGTTTCCTTAAAACTCTACTGGAAGTCAATAAATAACATTTTTATGTACAAATAATCACTTGATTTACATTTTATTGACAATAACAGTTAACAGCGATGCAACAATCACAAGAAAAAAGGCCAATAAAATGTCTGTGGTGTACTTTTAGGAAGGTGCAGTAAAACTCTACTGGAAGTTAATTAATGCTTTTATGTAGAAATAATCTAGAACAGAAATTTGACGCCGAGCGCTATCATGATCTATAAAACAATGGCTGTCAACTTGATAAGTACAGTACAATGTTATAATCAGGGAACTATACAGTATGCAGAATCCGAAAGTGAACACAGTATTGGAGGCAGTATTGGTACGGCTGCTACCATTACAATTATTAACAGTTACAGTGACTTGCTTGAAAGCGACGACACTTTGATGTTATCTGACGCACGCAAACATGTGTCGGACACAGGCGATGACATGTCTTTTCAGTTATATTTAGTATGTTTGTGTGAGACCCCTGCCCTGGTAGCTACAACTTAATGAGCTGATGAATAAAGCTTGTCTTGACTCGCTAATAGTAACCCAGTTTGGTGACCATTATATACAGGTTAAAAATAATGAAATTGTGGATTCAGAAGTCTCAAAAGTGACCGTGTCCATTATAAACAGGTGACTGCTTTATACAGGTCAACTTAACAGTAAATATGAGGCACAATTTTCGGGAAGTTGTACAGTGACCGTTATACATGGGGTGACCTCTATATACAAGGCTGTTATAAACAGGTTTGACTTTATCACAAAACTGTTGTTACTATGACTGAATTGCCATGCCACGAAAATGATCCTCAAACGTGTGGGTCACATGACCCAAAAAGGCGGGAACAACACAGAAATAGCTGGTTTTAAGCTGTATTGGAAAAAAACAATGGCCACATTTGTTCTTGCTGTGGCCCTCACCAAAACTTAACTTGACTAGTAATGCCTTTCATTACACACCTTTCACTCTCTCAGCTTAAGCTGCATCAAATGAAATACGAGGGAAGTTGGTCTGTGGTTTACAATGTCACAACCTGTAGCATGGAAGAACTAGAAGTAACATACTATAACATACTCATTACTACATCATGTGTTAGTCAGGAAAGTCTTTTGTAAAGTTTTGCTTACAGTTTGATGGTAGTCATATTTATACCCTAGAGTGTATGTTAAATTGTCTTCAGAAACAACAAGATTGCAGAGAGCAGGACTGAAGGTCAAAAACTTATCCACCTTCCTCTGACACTTAATACAAAATCGGGATTGTCTGTAATGAAAGCTTGTTTGATACCTGTTACTGTTTTCTCAGTACTGAGCTTACAGGTTTTACTGAACAATGTAGCAAAACCAGGTATGTTAGAATAATGACTAGACTATTATATTTATAATAAGAACATGACAAGTTTGGCATCAGGTATTGTTATGATACAAGGATTACAGGGCAATTTGTTCAGACAAAAGATCTCACTCTATTGAAGTCTTGGTCGTCAGCCAATTGAATAACTTTCGCGTATACCAGCCAGAACTAACATATAGTTTATTTCAAACAATACAATATCTAATTGAATTTGTCCAAAATCTTTCGCCATTCAATATGAAGAACTCTGCCCTTATCCGAAGTTTAAAACATTTCCCATTGAAACAAGAGCAGGTGAAGTTATTAGTCAATCACTCGTTGTAAAGACGATCGTGTTTCTGACACAAAAGAGTTCACCGTGCCAAACTTAATCATATCGTAGAAAGTCTTGCCAATGTGACAAAGTTTTACGGCACGGAAAGAAATTTGGCTCGAGTTTTGCAATCGTTATTCCTTCCCTGGCTTATAAATGCGACTATAAATGACAACAAATGGTTACACGTAACTGCAAAGTAAACAATGCCATGTATTGCTGTGAATATTTGTTGCGAGGCTTCCAACCGCAAGTACGCACGAGTTACCGCGCAATGTTAGGAATGCTTAACAATTACAAGCCCACCCCAGCTCGTTTCACATAATTGCGACCTTGACAGCACAGCAAAGAAATGCATCCCGAGAAAACCGTAACGAGAAGATAGCTCAGCTATCAAAGCATAACGGTGACATATGATAACTATTTTAATCACAGGAAAATTCATGCCGTTCTCGCAACATCCGACCACATTTCCGTGCGAGTTGAACAGCCCAACCAGTCATATATTGTTCTATCTGTAGAAAAAAAGTTGTTCCTTTCCCTTGGTCGTGTTGCTAAAGAAACAGGATTTTTTTTTAATTGCTCGTCTCCTGGAAAGCAAGAGGGTACAGCCGAATTTTCCAGACCATAAACATAAAAACAATGGACTTCGCACCTTGATCATAGACAATACTTCCTTTTTCTCCCCTTGAGTGAACAACATATGATCGACAAATCGCTCAAACTAAAGCTTAAAAGATAATTTGCTGCCTTCAATAAAACTATTATGCGTTGAAAGTGATTCTATTCATTGAAGGTTAGAAAGGTCAACTGTAGGTTACCGGCGGCAACGATTTGCATTGTGTAATCACAGCGAACATAATAACAAACATGCTGCCTTTGGCACTGGCTGACAATTGATACCAGAACATTGTGCGAGGTAATACCGGCTTTTTTCACCACGGAAATAACAGCACACCAAAAACATTCCTCCAGCGAGATAGAGCTTACAATAACCGAAGGGAATATTGTACTCACTTAGATAAAATATCTCAAAAAAACTTGCCAATGAAATGCGACCGTAACCGATATACATCTTCATTTTTCAGTCGACATTTCCAAGCACGCGTTAACTGATATGTTCGATTGACTACATTCCCACGATTTTATTCTTGGCTTCGAATACAATTCTTGTTAAAAGTTCATAGCAGTTAACAGCTCAAACAATTATTCTGATTACCATAACGCATCAGGCGAAAACTAGCGCGAACAACAAACGCGGGATCAACAGAAAGTTATAAACATGCGTGTACATAAGCTTACCTTGCCGATGTAGGAATACCTCGCCTCGAGGATAGCCTTGTACAATCTTGTTCGGTTCTCGTCCGCAAATGGCATTTGCCCGCTTAGTAAAATGTGCGTGATTACCCCAACTGCCCACATATCCACAGCATTTGTGTATGACTGTCTCAAGAGAATTTCAGGCGCAATGTATTCGGGAGTTCCACAGGTAGTGTCCATTGTCTCGTCTGCGGCATTCTGCCGAGTATTCGACAACCCAAAGTCAGTGATCATTATTTTAGAGTCGACGCCTGGATGATAGTACAGTAAATTTTCAGGTTTAAGATCCCGATGAGTTATACCAAGCGAGTGAAGATAACGAACTCCCTCCAGTACCATACACATAACTCGAGTAGCATCACGCTCCGTGAACGAACCTCTAGAAACAATTCGATCGAAGAGTTCGCCACCGGTAGCCAGTTCCATAACAAGATAAACTCTTTCCGCACACTCGTACACCTCATGCAGCTGAACAATGTACTCGTGTTTCACCTTCCTCAGCACAGCCACTTCAGATTCGAACACATCCTTGCCCTCTCGTATTTTGATCATTTTGATCGCATATGGTTGTTTTGTTTTCTTGTGCTCAACTCGAACAACCCGACTAAAAGATCCTCGACCTATCAGTGCTTTGATCTCGTAATTCTCGGTTACTATAGGATCAAAGCTAAATCTACCTTCAAGAACGCGGCCTTTCTTCGGCTTCTTCTCCGTGCTTTTCCCCACCTCGTTGTTCACTGTTTGCGAAGGACAAAATTCACGTGATGGAACTTTGTAGAGTTTGCTCGCCTTAACATCATCTTCCGGCATCTTTTTGGTGTTGTTACAACCCATTGTCATACTAGAATTGTCCTCAAACTAAACACGTTTCTTTGCTGAAGGTAAATCATCGCAGCGCGCAGCAAGGACAGTTACTTGCGAATGCTACACATGTATGAAACCCAACACTTCTAAACTTGTATTCCTTATGTAACTACAAGAACCTGTCGTATCGTTCGCCGTTTATATGACGTCAACCGTGGACATGGATAACGCCAATCAAACACAACCACCAATATCACGTCGACCAATCGGCTGGCAGATCAGTCATCTTAGTTCAAACACAGCACTCTCCATAATGTGATTGACAATGCTACAGGAGTACCGAGTTTGTCATGAGAGCAGTGCGAAAACAAATATGGTATCGTAAAGACCTCACACGGTGATCAAAGTTCTAACAACAAGCGGTTGGCGCTAACAATCGAACGCAAACGCCATTAGTTATACCCCTGCAGGTTTCATGAGTGGCTCCATGGTTGTTGCCCTGTATGTTGTAAGGCATGCACGAATGCTTGATCCGGTTACTATGTCAAAATTTGACAATATCCTGCCACTACATGGCTTTTGTTTGACGGAATTACTTCTCGACGTTTCCCTTTGTGATCGCCGCGTTCCTAACGTTGTCTGCCTGCCAACCACATGTGTTTTGCTGAGGATGTTTGTTTTGACGCTTTCTGCTCGCAGGGTAACATATTTACAAATGGACCGATTTCCTGATTAATCTGCCGCATGTCCGGACTAAACGGATCTTGCAAATGTCAATTTTTCATTAAAAATGGCTCATGCAAGATCCGAGGATTCTATGCCAGACCCGATAACAGCTTGAAACGCTAAGTTACACGACCCTCTCTGCCACGCCCCAAACGCCTTGGGGGATGGGGTGCGGTACCTACAAATCAAAAAGGTAACGGGACTTCTCCTTTCACTGACAAATAGAAGAAGTTGTTTTAGCGCTTAATAATTAGACAGTGGCTGTTTTATTTAAGGTGGGATTAGTGTTCACGAGACCAGGGCGTGTGTTCACGTTTGTTAAAGTGAGAAAACGAGTTTTGTCTTGACCTTTTTGTACCTCGGTGTTTTGCCAATCGTCATTGTCTGCACGGATCGCAGGAATGCAATTCATTGTTTTTTCCCGGGTAAGGTGCTGCACACTCGGTTGTTAAGTTCTAAAACCCAATCCCTGGCCTCAGCACTTGTTGTATGAACACGTTGTATTTCCCTCTCTTGTTCTTTTAGTTTGTTAGTCGAAATAGAACAAATCGCAGTAAAATACACAGCGCGGGTAAGTTTCGGTGACCGAAAGTGTTCTGTTAAAAAACTACGATTCCACCGGGGAATTTAGTAAATAAGAGCTATATTTTGTGCAATTGGCTTGAAAAGTGCGTGTAAATTTTAATACTTTTGTTTCCAGGTTTGTGGTTCGAATATGGCAACATTTTTCCCAAAGGGTGTGCTTTATAAGTATCTATTTAATCGGATATCATGATGACCACGATAGTTGGTGGACCACCCCTTTTGTTTTTTTAAGTTCCTTTGTTCGAACAAAATTACTAGGCACATGATGTATACTACCAGTCTTGTTCCATTACACTTCTAGCATTAATATGTTGAAAAACCCAAACGTTTTCTAAGGTAGAAAGAACTATTTGTGGTGTCGTGAGTTGAGCTTGTTTTGAAAAGTGTAAATCGATAGCCTCACTCATTTCTTCACGACATTTTTGGCGATGTATTTAAATTAAAGGATTCCGGTGGCATTTCATTTTGTTTTCAAACATTTGCATCTCTCGTTTGGAATTTTGTGGTTGGAAAATCAGCTCAAGGACTTTTTACGGCTCAACGATGTTCGATGTTTTTGCAAGAATTTTTTTCAATGCTACTGACCCCTCACATGAGAACACAATGGTTATTTTAAACTCCATTGAGAACTGCAGACGTGCTTCCTCATAAGTGGGCCGTCAATTTACGGACGAATCTCATCCGTTCGTATTTTTAAACACATCGCTGGATTTGTTTTGACGGGAACCCCGTGTGGGAATCATAAACTATCTTTGTTAATAGCAGTAACAGACAAGTCGCCACAGATAAATGGTTCGGGTAAAAGGGGGAACTGGGGAGTGGGTATAATACACTGAAATGCGTTAGCGTTTTCAGATTTATTTCTTCATCACTGATAACATTGTTATCATTTTTTTTACCATCATTTATGATAGGCATAAACCCAGTTTAAAACTTTTCTCATGCACGTTTGCATACACACGCTTCAAAGATGAAGGGTGGCTGCAGGGTTACAAAAACAAAAACAGGGGGAAATGAACCATACGAGTCGCTTTTGTTCTCTCACCCAATAAACTATGAATGTTGTAAATGCAAAAGGTCTTCAGAAGGTCATTTAGTAAATGTTGCAAAAATAATAATAACAGCAACAATAACAACCTGTAGTTGTTTGATTTATTAGTAGCTTCACTGATCCGGGCAGAATTTGTCCAGAGACCCAAAAGTATATTGATTCACATGAATGGTGTTTGAAAAGTCTTACCTTTGAGCTTCTTTGAGCTTAACATATTAGATGAACTTTGGGAAAGACCCACGCTTTAATTGAAAACGACCTCAATCTGGGACTTGGTTGGTTCGCTTCTGTTTACAAATACTGTTTAAGAAATCAAAGTGAAACGATAAACAACAAGGCGGCAGATTTCATCACCTACGTTTTAGCTTCCAATATGAAAGGAACAACAGCGCGGAGTAATGCCAGGACATGTCCATGTGGGAATCATTGATCAGTTGTTTGTATATGATATTAATTTCAGAGATCTTGAAAACATTTACTTTAATTTTCAACAACAAAACACTCCCGATGTCTTCGTTATTTTTACTTCGCGGCGTTAGTTGGAAGGATTGTTTTTGGAAGGATTATTTTGTTTTGTCTGTAATAAAGTTATGATTAATAAAGGACAGCGCAGTTTCAGTATTACGCAAATTTTGTTTTATGTTAAGCAGCTACAGGTTAGTGATGCGCGATGGTTTTTATTTCACGAAAAGCGACCACCATCAATAAAATTAACAAAGATAAGGATGCGGGTAATCAGCACACTTCAACTACTCACCACAGCTTCCCGCATGAACGAGAAAATTTTAAAAGCAAAATACTCAAACTATGATTTCCTGTTTAATCTGCTTCATTTTAGCTTCTCTAAAAGAGACATTTGTTGGAATAGTTGATCTGTTTTGACTTTTGGGATTAATCAGTTAAGTAAAAAAATTTTAATTTAAACTTGACTTTGCAAAAATTCTTTGACTCTCTGTTGTGTAAAATTATAGAAACTGCAATTCTTGAGATGTTTGCTTTAAAAGGTTAGCTCATTTTATTTTTTGTTTTACGTCCTTTGAACTTTATCCCTTTCCGTCCAAAGAAGGAGTTAAAAGTAACAAAAACATCTCAGATTGTTACAAAACAAAGTACACCACACGCGACCAATGCACGTTCATCTGTAATCTTAGTTCGGCGGAACGCTTTCATTCGATAGAAGAAAAAAAGCAACAGTTAAAAAATCACCTTGTAACTTAAGCAATCCATTATAAATTGGTTTTGCTTTTCGTATTTGTTCATGCTGACTGTACATTTTCAATACTTTTGTACTTTTATTTTCTTGCCAACTCCCTACAACGAATCGTAAACAGGTTTGCTGTCTTAAAAATAACCACCCAAAGTACCTAAATTGTCCATCTTATCTGAGGTCAATTCATACTGGTGGGGAGAAAACAATATTAAGCAGTCAATACGGGTCAATTCGGCACGTGACGAATTAACTGTAAAAGCCGTTTAGTCGCTTTAATGACAGTTTGCCATTTTGGTGTGTCAAAAGTGAAAGGAAAATATCTACAAAACTCTTCACAATGTTTACACAACATCGGCGAGGCACGTCCGCCGTTTTTATTTTACGTTTTTTGTTGTTGTTGTAACAATAAAGTTATGGGAGAAACAGCGGACAAAAGTGGTTGTAATATTTTTGTCGAGTGAAAAGTGTTTTTGATACAGTCGAGAAATGTTTTCAATGGTTGAGGAATTAGATCAGGCGAGAATTTCTGCCAGTAAAAAAGATATATTTTTCGGTTAAAAAGGCCGTTTTGTCGGTCTATATTTTACGTGCCGATCAAAATTCCTTTTCGTTGGGCGAGAAATTTTGCATTGGTCGATATTTGCTAGAGAGAGGTTGCGAAAAGTAAGCGGTGCTTGTTTTCCTCTCCTCCTACCAAGCTGTCCCACTCACTCGTTAGGTTATGATTGAATTCTAAACAGACTGGTTGGAGCAAGGCCGGAATACACATTCAAAGAACTCTTTGTCCTTGCAAGACCGTGCATGTTGTGCGAACAGAACAGAACTAAGCTTCTGAAAACCCAAGGAAGCAACCTCAAATTATTGTTGCCGTTTTTTTCGTTCTGGCGAATTTGTAATGCTCTGAAGGATTGGAACTGAAGACAAACTCCAAAATTTTCATCTGCCTCTTTAGGATCTTCCGAGAAACAAAAACAAAAAGTGACTGCACCGGTTCGCTGAGCCTCGGCGGATGCCCTACCAAACTCACTGAGAACCAAAGAAATAACACGAAAGAATAAATTATCTTACCCTACCAAAACGATCATGCTATACTTTTCATTTCTGAGATTATCAACAGCTGCAATGCCTTACTCTATTCACGAAAGAAGACAAGTATAAAGACATCAGACTAATTCTGCCAGCCTTTATCAAGTGCTGTAAGTTTAAGTGCAATAATAACATGAGGCGACTAAGTAAACAACAGTGAGGCGGCCATATTAACGCTCACCATCATGGGAGAGCTTGAAAGGAAGGTATATGGTTAGTGGGAGTCAGGGAAATCATGATCCTCAACCAATAAAGATGTTTCCGTGAAAATATTTCTCAATAGACAAAATCCTTGTCAAACATTTTCCAAGGTCCAAAGTATCATTTTGTCTTAACTGACCAAGGAGAAAAACTGAAAAGCTTTTCGACCTTTTTTGTTTTGACTACAGCTTCCCACAGCTTGAAATAGACGGAAAGGGAGACAAGTGATCGTACAAGGCGTGTCAGTTGTCCAAAGGTCCAAGGATCCATATCAATCTGAACTTATTTTAAAGTCATACCTTCATAGTTTAATATTTATGACAATCCAAAGTTCATTTTTAGTTTAGAAACTTTATTTATGTCATGGAGTGTATTTTTCCGGCACTTCCAGTTCTCAGTGAAGATGTGACTGATCATTGCAGTTATGAAGGTACACTACTTAAAGCAGTAGTGAAAATAAAGCCTGAAAAACCTTCAGGCTTTTACCGGTGCAGTGCAGTGCTCTACCAACTGAGCTGTTACAAGCCAACTGGAAGCTTACAATTCTTTTGCTCCTTTTTAAAATTTTTTATGTAGCCAACCTACGCACGCGAAACCTTTACAATACGACTCTGAATAAATTCCGATCAAGATTGAAATTTTTCAGAACTTACTTTTCAACTGCTAGGGTCACATCTTACATTCGTTTCATTCGGAATTAACATACATGATGCATTTCAGATATTCAGTCATGTACTGTATCACCTGAACAAACTTTTTCTTTCTTAAAAGTATGAAGCATTTGAGCCTGTCTCCGTAGTTTCTCTGCAAAGCTTCTTAATTGCTGTTGAGGATTTGTTTTTGTTTTTGAAAGACTCGGTTCATTCTGGAACTGATATATATCGCCCATAACATTCTCGGAAGTGATATCTGCCGGCGGCCAGCATCCGCCAAATCATGGACAGCGAAGATGATCGCGTCCCGTGGGAGGTAGTTGTCGCAGCCAAGTTTTTCGCAATGAAACTGTTCTTCGATTTTTATCGTAATCAGAAGCACATGCCTCATATTGTCAATATTGATACCGTTTATTTATAGCTCTATTTTCACTTTTTTCTTTATTGATAGCACTGGAAAACTTACGCAACGACAACGGCAACGAGGACACTACAACAGTAGGTTT
The DNA here is from genome assembly GCA_016490735.1 of Pachyseris speciosa. Classification (NCBI taxonomy): domain Eukaryota; kingdom Metazoa; phylum Cnidaria; class Anthozoa; order Scleractinia; family Pachyseridae; genus Pachyseris; species Pachyseris speciosa. The sequence continues at coordinate 135,947 of JAEMWC010001468.1, forward strand.
CACGAGTAAAAATAATCGCTCTGCATGTGCGGTTTAAAATGACCAGATTCGAGGTTATGCCCAGAACGAGTGCGCGTGACGGGGAGTTTTCTCTTTCACCTCGGACTTCAATGCCGTTCAGAGTAATTTGTTTCGAATATAGTTTGCCCACAATTAATAGTTAGAAGTTGGTTTGAACGAGCTGGAATAGTCGCAAGAGTTAACATGACGAGAATTGTTTTTCGTTGCCACTGCCTTCGTAGTCGCATAAGCTTCTGTTTAATGCATTTATCAATTAAAATCCCCCCCCCGGACAGGGTGGGGATTTGACTTCATGTCAAATAAAATGGTGATAAACCCCCACCCTACTGGGGCACTTAAACTTGTAAAACCCCACCTACAGTCCTGTAAGAGGAAAATTGAACATGGCAAATCTTTAGGAATCCCCACCCCCCAAGGGCAAAACATGCTGTCAAATTTCGGGACGTGATAAGTGCACTATGGAACTAAGATGACTGTTTTTCTAATAACTGCCATCAAGAGAGGTCAAACACGATCTTAGGAAGAGAAGTTTATTCGCGATTGGCGATTTTGTGTTCGCGGAAGTTCGTAGGCAATTTTCGCATTGAGGTGTACCTCATTTGTACACATAATTCTGGGCACAAAAACTAACAAACGTGATAGCGGAAATGATAGGAAAGGATCGGTAAATATTAGTCGGGAAGTGGCTTGGCCTTATGTCATGCTGGGTTTATCCGCAGCACAAGGAGAGTTACATACATACGTAGATACATAAATCCTTTATTGACTTTCCTCATACAGGCTTTTCAAAGACTATAATTAAACACACTTACATACTACAATAAAAGATAATTAACTACTGTAAAAACGACTTAGAGGACGCTAAGAGAAATATTCACACTAAAACATGACATGACATGATAAAATAATTAAGAATCTAAAAAGTCCTTGAGTTGCCTCAGATATACCATGTATACGATATTAACGGAGTACAACTAAGATTTCGACGCAAGCCGCTCTGTATGGTTATGGATAAATAGCTGGTTTCGCTCCATGTTTTGCGTTCAGAATTGTAACTAAATTTACAGTCGGTCTCGCAATCGTAAAAGGGCCGGGAAACGATCATCTGCGTCGGTAAAGTCTCCCGGTGTCTGGTCTGACCGTTACAAGGAGGAGGTTTGGCAGCCAGTCAGCATTGCTTTTTATAGTATATCAAATTATTAAACACGTAGCAAGAGATGTCATTAGCCAGTATCATCTAAGACGTGATTATCATAGTTTACTTTCAAATGAAGAATGATGCTCGCAGTTGTGAACGCAATTTATGCAATTGCGAAAAGAAGCCTGAAAAAACTTCAGGACTTCAACGGGGTTTGAACCCGTGACCTCGCGATACCGGTGCGATGCTCTAACCAACTGAGCTATGAAGCCACTGACGTTGGGAGCAGGTCAATTATGGGTTCATATGTTCCCGTGAAAGGGAAGAGTGTGAATGATGTATATAGTTTATTTTTATTGCACAATTCAAATAATTCATACATGTACCTTTAACAAATTGACGCCTCTTTGAAAAAAGTCAGCAATCATCTATTGATTACTTAACTCTCCCATTACACTAAGCATAAGCCATAAAAAGCGCATGATATCCCAAGTGTGATGTTACTTATTGTCAGGTGACGTTCTCAGGCGAACTCCATTCCAATGAAAGCTAGGCAGCATTGCTTTCCTCTAGGGTTGCTTATTCTGCTGTCAGACATGGTAGTTAAGGAAAGCTCTTGAGTTGTGAACATTTAACCTTGAGACAAGTGACACTTTGATGCAAGTATCGAGCAGTTCTTTACTTTGATATTGCATATCTTACACTGTAAGGAGGCCGATTTAATTTTAAAGTTGTGACCGGTATAGAATCGTTCAACTGATACCTACTAAGCATACGTCTCTGGTTGAGCTCTTGTTTTTAGATAGTTTGTAACATTTGTTTAGAAAATGATAGGCCGGAACAAACTTTAGAAAAACAAAAAGACAGATACTTATTTTTCAGTGGTACTAATAACCCACACACAACGGCGCCGCGGAGCACGTCCAATAAAATAACATGTATATGAAAAAACGCCTAGGGTACGCGTTCTCACGGCGGTTCTATTTTCAGTTGCAATACATCTTTCATTACTTCTTGTGTAATCACGTATTTTGGTTTATTATTTCCGTTGCAGTATCATCGTATCCTGAGGTAGAGTATAGCATTCAATATTTCCATCTAAACTATCGACAAAGGCCAGTCGCAAAGTGGCCCGCCGATCGTGCCATTGGATAAAGGATCAGAGTGGAATATGTACCCAATATAACGTTATTAAAACTCCCTTCACGTAGCTCTTTACGGGGCCTGCCTCCAGGCTATGCAAGCATCACTTGTTTTGTTTTGTTTGGGTATTTTCAGTGTTTTGGGTGGTCGTGTCAAACCTTCGCATTCCTTTACTTCCACGTGTACCGACTCACTGGGCAGCAGAAGCAGATGTAAATGCTTAATCTATCCGCACCAAGATGAAGTCGTCATCGGAAAGTTTCCTGATGTAAACACGCAACCGGGAACTTTCCAATTCCACGCGTAAAAAATGCCACGGTATTAATATCACTGAAGGCACTCTTTTCCGGAGCACACAACCTTTCCGTGCAGGCATGTTTTTATTTTTGTTCTCGCTGCCAACAGATGTAGTTTTCTTGAAGCGTTTTCATTCTTCGTGGGTGATTATCTTTCCAGGATCCTTAGCGCTGTCATCAGCTCGTTGGTTAGGTTTTCCGGTCGTTTGGTTTCTCGTAAGGTTTATTACCGTGAACTTTCAGTCTATCCATGCCGCTTGATAGAGCCTGCCAAGATAACAAAAAGAAAATAACTTTTGACTCACAGCTGATTGCATTCTTCTGTGGGTAACTTCCTTCAGACCCTTTTAACATAGAGCAACCGTCAGTTTCTTCCGAGGTGTTCATACGTAAGGCTGAGTTTTGAACGACCAAATTTTCAAGGAAGTGCAGCCAAGTATACTATCGCGAGTATATAAAAACGACTGAAGAATACAGTTAAAATCCGCGTATAACAACCTAGAATTTTGGAGTTCAGGCTGAACAGGTTCTTATAGGTTCTTAGTAGGTTCTTATTTGCAAAAGGTATTATAGTGATAGCATTCGGGCAACTGCAATAGTACTAATATGCTATAATTGTAAAGCATTTACAAAACTGTCAACCTTGTTGTCGAAACAAGTCCTGTATCATGGGCCTGACCATATTTACAGTTGTATGTATTTGTAACTACAGCAAAGTTTTATGGAATGAATAATATTTTATTGGTAAGACTAAAGAGCAGCACACTACAAAAATTTTCACAATTAAAATCCAGAATTTGAACATCAAATCTGGAGTGTTTTCCAGTTTATATAAGAACCTATTTTTCTTTGTCAGGCTGAATAGGTTCTTATATATTTGGGTATTAAAATGCATAATTTCAGCCTGTAGGTTCTTAAATCACTAGGTTCTTATACGCGGGTTTTTACTGTATCTCATTGCGTACTAAAAAACTAAGTCAGTGAGCGGAATCAGAAAACAGCGATATTTCGATCGTATGTAAAAATGTGAAGAAATTGTTGTTTTTTTTAGCAGGAAATAAACAACACAGTATGAGTAGAAAGTTTAATAGTGGCTGCAAACAACCTAAACCTAAGTGGTGTGGAATTACTGTAAGTACCATGGTGAATATCTCCACTGACAGACTCAAATAAAGGCAATTATATTACGGGTGGTGTAGCAATATTTTTCCATAGTCACGTCCGTCTCCTCTGTTCTTGGTTCTGTAAAGGCTCAGTCCACGAAAACAGTCTCGTGTGCGTCATAGTTACGACTGACTTTCCGTTTGAATGCCTAAAAACCCGGCTCCCCTAAAGAACAGTTGAACTGATAATAGTTCGAAAGGCCAGGCCCCTGGCAATGCTTCACCCTGTTTCATCTCATGCATCAACATGCCACTTATTTCACCTCTGCAGAATCACGGAAAATGTCTCCTAAGTTTAAATATAGTATACTCAAGACAATATTCTGGGCAAGAGCAGGTTTTTGAGTAAACTTTATTTGCTTTTGTTTGCTGAAAATATGATTAAAAGGAGCTGTAAGAAATTTCTATACAGTTTCTTGTAAAGGCCCTGGTAAACGAGGACACATTGTTGCGGACACAAATGTTTCCTTGTTTGCCAGCGCGCGCAACATTTGTTGTCATGGACACAAAATTTGTGTCCTCAACAAATGTTTCCCAGTTTGCGCAGTATGGAAACACAACATTTGCGTTGTGTCCCGTTCGTTTCCTCATCCAAGAAACATCATGAGCAACAATGTGTCCGCAACAATGTGTCCTCGTTTGCCAGGGCCTTATTTAAGAGATGTAGGATGTTGGTTAGTGTTGCAACTTAGGATCTTATAAAGCACGATTAACTGACTAACCGTTGTACGCACTGCATCAATCACTGCATCGATCGCGACATTAAAAGCGGCCCTTTAGCGTGGTGCTGTTCCTTTATAATATACACAAGTCATTCTGTAGAGTGATATTTGCGACTTCTGCTTCAGTAATAGTATAACTTGGCCGCGCTCATTAATAAATCCGGGGGCATGTCTGGCTATTTCAGGAGCACGGGTAAATAGTTGGTGATTGAATGGAACGTTAAGATTAAAAAAAAAAGAGATTCCAGATCTGCAATTAATTAATAAATGAGCCTATTGAAGCCTGTTATGTGCTGGTTGGCATGCGAACTTGAGGAAATACATATTGTGGTTGAAACTTCCAAAAGATATTTCATTTGATGATTTTTTTTGTACCTCACCTTGTTTACCAGAACTTAAGGAAAACGTTCTGGTTGAGTTTTGTGGTTAAGATCATTTCCTGCTATTAAAACAAACCAGGAATTCTATTTAATCTAACAAAACCCAATGGAGGTGATTTCTAATTTGCCGGCTCCCAGAAGGCAATCTACCAAGGGAGCGATTTTGAGGTACATTTTACGGCTGCTTATTTGCCAGAAACGCTTCCCCGAAAGGGGCCCATCTCCTTGGAGATGGGGGAATTACTTCAGGCTTAAAACATGGCATGTAAAGTATGGCGTGCCATTGACTATCACGTTTATGTTACGACTAACCTTGAAACTTAAACTGGAATAAATTCCAAGGTAAAGGTTACAATCACATGCTACGAGGCAGTGCCAGACGCCGAAATGAAGGCTGGCAGTCTTTGACGTTACTAGGGTTCGGTTAATGAAAGTGAGTAACAAGTTAAGTGATGTTTTGTTTAATAAGAAGGTTACCGTGGACGAGAGTTTTCTGACTGGGTATTGAACAAAATGTAATTACTCTGTTTCTGGTGGATATTGAGTTATTAGCTATGAGGAAAGTTTATCAAGAGAGTCCGCAGCAATCCTCGCAAATAAAGAAACAACATTGAAATATAATATAAAGACTTCTCTTTGCAATATACCATTACACTTCTTTTACGTAAGAACGGTTTTCATAACGGAACATGGAGCCCTGAGGAAAGGCGAAAAGTCTTAGAATGGAGATGCAAGATGAAAGACAATTCTTAATATTTCTCTTGGAAACGAAGTTAAGAGAAAACGTGAATACGTATTCAACTTTTCCGGTTTCCATTTCACAGTAAAGTTTTAACTGATATCTGTGAAAAACTAAGTACTTTGTAGTTGGTTTTGAGACCATTTTATACTGACTTCCTTGTCTTCGGTTGGAAAACCAAAAATGTCTTTGAAAAAAAAAAGAAAAGACCGGTTCACGTGTTTAAGGCCCGATTCAGACGCCGTAGTTTTCATGAGTCGAACCTAATGCATACAATAAAGTACATGAAAAGTTCGGCGTCTAAATCAATTAAGGCGGGACTTAACCTAAACACCATTTTTGCGTCTCTCAACATCGATTTAACGTTAATATCTTGATCGCGTTTCAAGCAATCCAGAATCTCTGCGCTCATCCCACGAAGCTGTATTGTGGGATATTTTGTGAATTTTTTGGTGATTTTTGGGCATATTTGGGAAGAGATAATTTTTCTAGAAGGATTTGTTAAATTTAGGGAAATAGGGAATATTGAAGATTTAATGAAGGTTTAAAATTGGAATTTGAAGTGGAAAATTAGTAAATGGACACCAAAACAGTTCCCCAGCAACCTTCAGTGCCCTTGTGGGGTGTCAGCTGTCTGGTGGTGTTTCAAAACATTTTTGTACATTTTAATCCCTTCTTTAATTAAACTCCTTAAAATTTCACTCCAATTTTCTTAAGTCTCACCTTAAGAACGACTCAATTTTAATTTGGAACGGTTCAGCCGATCTTTTCGCATGGCTGAGGCGGAAATTTCGAGTTTGGAACGGCTTTGATTCAGACGCCAAACCTAATGCATGAATTATTATATTGGACATATTTAAGCAGTTGGAACTGGAAATGTATTAGGAACGCCTGTGGAACGACGTCTGAATCAACAGGCGTAATTTTGTTAATTTGGGTCGGTCCAAATTCGAATTAAGTTCCGCTCATGAAAAGACCGGCGTCTGAATCGGGCCTAAGGATTGTTGTGGGTTCGTTACGGTAAAAGAATGTCAATAGCGAGCAAAGAAGAAATAGGATTTCGTGAAATGCCGGACCTGACAAAACAAAGCTTTTAATAAGCATACACTGATACACAAGTGGTGCTAAAGGAAGGTCACGACACACTTTCAGTCAAAGCCAGGAAAATTGGATTTTACATATGCAAGATAAGAGGCTTCACCCTTGTGCTTAAGCTAATTAAGGAAGGCATTCTTGAGCAGACGAACGCCAGGCACAATGAAGTTGTTAGTTAGCAAGTTCTTTACGTTCCAGTAAGGAAACGTGATTACCAAGGTCATATGGAGTAATGAAATTGGATTTTACGAAATGCAGGCCAGTAGACAGGTAAAATTGGATTTCACGCTCCTTGACTAGGGAAGCATTTCTATGATAACAACAAAGTACGTTGATTCATGGAGATGCAACGAAATTTTCGATATCGGTGGTCAACACTTTGTACATGGTCCTTAGAGTATTACACCTCCCACTTTGGATTAGATGCTGGTGCAACACAGGACACCCTGCATGAAGTGACTTAGTCCAACACGTCATAGCGAAACCAGCACAAATAGTGATTATGGATTAGGCCACGGAATGATTCCCAGCAAGGCCTTGATCACGGTAAACCTTCACACTAAATATGAACATCAACTGAAATAATCGCAGCCTTTTATGTAGTATTACCGAGACAATCCACTCCCAGGATAGCTAGGTTAACGCTGCAAAAGAGAATTAATTATTCTGCGCTGTAAACATCCTCTTCCAAGCTACTGAGGAACTACTGGGTACACTATGTCTCGACAACTGGAATACATTAACAAGGACCACCGTTGCAAAATAAAAGAGCCGGATCCTGTAGTCGGATCTAACCAGCTATAAAATTGTAAATTAATAAATGGTAAAAAAAAAAAAAGCAAAACAACAACAAAACAAACACATAAGGCTGCCACAGGGTTACACGGCGAGGAATATACTATCTATTTAGAACCAACATTTGGGAGGCACAGCCTTCATTACATCAGGGTGTTACAGTGATACTCTGTAACACCCTGATGAAAGAAGGCTGTGCCTCCCAAAATATTGGTTTCAAATATATATTCCTTACCGTGTAACCCTGCGGCAGTCGTGCTTGTTTTGTCAGTCTTCCTGTCAAATTCAACGCTTCTGTTATGGGGTTATTTCCTGCAATCTCTGACTTACTATCGCTGACATGGTTGGCTCAGCGGCTCAGTTACTTCACAAGGCTGTACGGAAAACCCGCTGGAGGCCTGGAACTTTCCCTCAGTTGTTTGCTGACCAGGGCAAACCGTGTGCGCCTAATATGCGCCGGAGCCAAAGAAGCCTGTTTGCGGGGAAAGAAACGAAAACCGAAAACTATTGCGAGGGGAGCAAGACGAGAAAAGACTGCTGCTGCTCCCCACCACAGCCAAATAAAATGATGAAAATGTTGCCTTATTCTACAACTCACAAGAAGTACCCTGACTAAACCCTGACTATAAGGTTTGGAAGAGGGTCCCCCTCCGTAGTTTAGTTATCAGGGAGCTTTAGCAACGACGCGACGGCAACGGCAACGAGAACGTCACAAAACAATAGGCTTAACGAGCAAAAACAATGGCTCTGCACATGCGTTTTACATTTAGGTACATTTCTTTCCCGTCCTCTACAAAACAACAACGTGAAATGACCAAATTTTAGGTTTTCTCGAGAACGGGAGCGTGTGACTGTAAAGTTTTCTTTCTTTTTCTTTACTTTAACGGCGTTCATAACAATTTAGTCCCTGAATAGTTCGCCAGTATTTTCCAAGTTAAACAAATTGGAATAATAGCGAAAGCGTTACGAAAACGAGTTCTATTTTGAAGTGACGTTTTCATTGCCGTCGCCGTCGTCGTTGCTATTAAGCTCCCTACTGTCCCCAGGCTGCGCTCGCCGTTGCAAACCAAGCTGGAGGCAGTTCGAGGCAGTACGAGTCTCAAAATAGGGGACTGTAAACAGGCTAGGAGATATTTTCTTTTCAAGTGCGACTACGATCAAAATCACACTGTTTGAATTTAATAAAAACGCATTGCATATAGCTCATTACATGAAATTGTACTCATCCTTACCACTAAATTCCAGGAATACCTTTTGGAATAAGGCAGATTTATCCCTGGAATAGAGTTATTACACCTTTCAGGAACCGGCCCCAGGTTGCAGGAACATGGTAAATTAATGGCGGTCGAAAATTGTACAGTTTTTGGAAGCAAAAAATACCATTTTCCTTACATGTATGATAATATCCCTTGGATTTGTTGCACTTTTATAAGACGTGTACTACCAATTACACGAATAAAAAAGGTAAGCATGTGAATATTTGATCGTAGTGGCACTATAAATACAGTTAATGCCCGGAACAGGCTCAATATTTCTTAACCAAAGGCTAACCAGCATGTGCAGGTTATGCACTGATCACTGATCGTTTCACGTGTACCTCCGCAAATGTTATCTATTGCATAACCTGCACATTATGCAAAAAGTTATACATCGGCGAAACAGGAAGACGACTAGGTGACCGATTCCGAGAACATCTTCGTGATGTTGAGAAAGATGACAAAGACGCATCCAAACCTGTCGCTCGGCATTTTAATCTCCCTAACCATTCCAAACAACACATGTCAATCTCCGGCCTTTCCCTACATCAAGGTACCACGGAAAGCCGTAAAAATCTCGAGCAAAAACTGATCTTTCAAATTGGCACTCTTAATCCCCACGGCATCAACGAGCGCTTTTCATTCAATTAATTTATTCCTGTTTTTCACGTTACCATGTTACCACCAATAGCGTAGCTCCATTTTCTGTATATAAACCATACACAACCCACATTCCTCGATTCGCTCCGACGAGGGGCTAACGCTCGAAACGTCAGCTAATCGAATCCCTGTACGGTGGTCAATTTACATTATCAACTCCGTTGATAAACCAAATTTTCGTGTCTCACTTCCCCACCGACGCAGCACCACAGTTTCTTTAGAAACTAATCCCTTTATACATTTGAAATGGCATGCCGTCCTTTTAGTCAAATCTAACGGTATCTTTATCTAACGGAAATAACTTGAACGGGATGGAATTTCATTCCAATATAAACTTGAATAAAAAAGTATTTTTCCAAGATAACTATCATGTGAAGTCAAAAGTGGGTGGAATGGTAAAAAAGGATTCCTCGAATTGTCTTCTAGAACAACTGTTTCTGATCAAATCGGGATGATGCGTCACGAACAGCGTCCACATCTCTTTATGAAACGTTTTCAGAGTCCCGAAATATGCGGCGTTCAAGTCCTCGATGAACAGAGAAAGAAATATACTGGCAAAACAGTAGGTTTTACATCAACCCAGCAGGAAACAAAAGTAGATAAACACGACGAGGCTATATAATACATGTTCCGGTACCTTAACCACACCAATATTAAGCGGTCTCGATCACACAAACAAAAATTTTCAACTTCAAATTTGTTCGACAAGTACTCTTCATTAACTAAATTAACATCTTGTTAAAACGACATTAGTGGTAGGGATATCAACTGGCGCTGAGAGCAAGAGGAACAACCGACAGTTAGCTGCAAGCCTTGCCGGATTCACCAGCTCACGGAGGAGACGATCTAAGAGACAAGGAGACCTACGGAGTTCAAGACAGCGCCACAAACAACTCGAGTAAACAACTCCCACAAGAATGAAGTACAAGTTATTTTACCATCAATATCACGACCGCTTAACTCGAAACTATTTGATCAGATTAACGCATGGATAGATTTGGGTTTCACAACTGGACGCAATACTGGCTTTAGCAGGTTCGAAACCGACAAAAATTACACGTTGATTCAAATCTTGCTTGATACTATTTGTAATCAAAAAAGCGAAAGCGAAACGTAAAAAGGCGCTCACGTTAGCGGTAAACGAATAAAAGTGTGAGGACTATCCGCAAGAGTTTCATTTATGCGCGTGTTTGCAATATTGGGGTAGGCGGGATGAAGTATCTGCGAAATCCCAAGAAAAACTGATATTTTAATTTAAAAGACTCCAGTTACGTGAAGTTTCTAAGGGTTTAGTCATCAAAACAACATCAACTGGGTTTAACAAAACTACAATAACGTGAAAAGTCTAGAATCGGTGACATTTTCATGGTAATTTTTTAAGTGGATTAAATTTTTGTGGAAAATATATAGTTTTTGTGGGTGATGTAGTCCTGGGGAGGAGAAATGAATTGACAAAGATCTCAAAGATTACAACCGAAAAAACGCTCATGCCATATCAGTGGCAAGACGGATCACGATGAATTATCAGCTGGTTATCCCGCTAAAAAGAAAACGAACGCGATAAACTGAATCAAACAGAGATAGCTTGAGTTTTGCGGAAACAGAGTGCAGACTACTTACTGAAAAACAAACACATTTCAATGTACGTTTTAGATTCAATTGTAGAAAGCAACGTGAACTGATAGCCTTAAATAGCTAAGCTTTTTAAGATTTTTTTGTGAGATTGTTGGAGGTAGGATCCAATTATCCTTGAAAGGACCTGTTATCTTTAAAAACGGCTTCAGACTGGCTAATAATAGCACAAGCAGGGGATGGCGCAGGATGTTAAGACGCCACACAGGAAACCACAACATTGAAATACATGAAACGTCACAAGATGATTTCAGATAAGTAGATGTAGTTCGCCAAATTATTTCCGTCGATTGTACATAAATGCATTACTAATGCAGTTATGCCGAGAATCTTGTAAATATATCTGCTGTCGGGCTTACTCTCCAGAAGATATTAAACTCTGTCTCGGGAGGAGTCTAGACTCAGTTACGTAATAGGTAGTTAGGTCTGACTTCACTTAAAGGGGCTATGCCACCACCACAGACTCTCAAGCTCCATTGCTTGTAATCAAAATGCCCTTAGAACACCAAACCATAATCTGTATTCGGGTATTTTTTCCACAGCACAGAAGAACTTGGAAAAATTGGCCCAACTGAATTGTTTCAAGTTGCATTTCATTTAAACGGGGATCAAGAACATGCCCTTTAACACCAGCTTGTGGATGTAAGCCCTGCCCGTAAATAATCACCTCAAAATACGTGTATATGGAATCTGCACAGACCCACAAACGAAGATTAACATATTACGCCCTTTGATAACAGCTGTAAAGCCTTTTATATAGAATAACGTGTACATACAATCTCCATAAAGTCACTAGCAAGATATTACAACCTCAATAACTGAGTTACTGCATGTAAGTTGCTCTGGCCATAATTTGTATTCGGGTATTTTTTCCACAGCACAGGAGAACTTGGAAAAATTGGCCCAACTGAATTGTTTCAAGTTGCATTTCATTTAAACGGGGATCAAGAACATGCCCTTTAACACCAGCTTGTGGATGTAAGCCCCGCCAATAAATAATCACCTCAAAATACGTGTGTATGGAATCTGCACAGACCCACAAACGAAGATTAACATATTACGCCCTTTGATAACAGCTGTAAAGCCTTTTATATAGAATAACGTGTACATACAGTCTCCATAAAGTCACTAGCAAGATATTACAACCTCAATAACTGAGTTACTGCATGTAAGTTGCTCTGGCCATAATTTGTATTCGGGTATTTTTTCCACAGCACAGGAGAACTTGGAAAAATTGGCCCAACTGAATTGTTTCAAGTTGCATTTCATTTAAACGGGGATCAAGAACATGCCCTTTAACACCAGCTTGTGGATGTAAGCCCGCCAATAAATAATCACCTCAAAATACGTGTGTATGGAATCTGCACAGACCCACAAACGAAGATTAACATATTACGCCCTTTGATAACAGCTGTAAAGCCTTTTATATAGAATAACGTGTACATACAGTCTCCATAAAGTCACTAGCAAGATATTACAACCTCAATAACTGAGTTACTGCATGTAAGTTGCTCTGGCCATAATTTGTATTCGGGTATTTTTTCCACAGCCCAGGCAAACGGGGATTAAGAACATGCCCTTTAACATCAGCTTGTGGATGTAAGCCCCGCCAATAAATAATCACCTCAAAATACGTGTGTATGGAATCTGCACAGACCCACAAACGAAGATTAACATATTACGCCCTTTGATAACAGCTTTAAGGCCTTTTATATAGAATAACGTGTACATACAGTCTCCATAAAGTCACTAGCAAGATATTGCAACCTCAGTAACCGAGTTACTGCATGTAAGTTGCTCAGGCCATAATCTGTATTCGGATATTTTTTCCACAGCACAGGAGAACTTGGAAAAATTGGCCCAACTGAATTGTTTCAAGTTGCGTTTCATTTAAACGGGGATCAGTAAGAACATGCCCTTTAACACCAGCTTGTGGATGTAAGCCCCGCCCATAAATAATCACCTCAAAATACGTGTGTATACAAACGAGGATTAACATATTACGCCCTTTGATAACAGCTGTAAGGCCTTTTATATAGAATAATTATATAACGTGTACATACAGTCTCCGTAAAGTCACTAGCAAGATAGTACAACCTCAATAACTGAGTTACTGCATGTAAGCTGCTCTGTAAGAAATCACCTGAAAGCGTATGGAATGTCGATAGACTCGCTAACGAGGATTAGGAAAAACGCCCTTTGACAACTGTTACTTCCACATATCCCTAGAATCCAGTAGATTTATGAAGGCGAGCTGAAATCCTACTCTGCTTCCATCACTCACAGTTTTTATTTCTGTGTGCGCATTTGTAGACCGAGACTTGATAACAAAATCATGCACGATGTAACAACCGCACTACCCGCAGCTCCTGGCAGTATTCATTTGATGCAAAATAAGTGAATTTTCAGTATAGAAGACTCGCTAACGATGATTTGTAAAGTTCATGTGGAATTTAACTGAACACAGTTACGGTTGGCGCCAAACCAAACATTACAAAGAATTATTAGCGACAAAGGCAAGATAAAATAGGGGAGCATTACCTTTTGCCCCTTATACAGCTTATTTCAGGCCATTTGTCAGATTTGTGTTTACAGTCTGTGAGACTGGCCAACAAAGATCAAAAAGGGCAAAAATGTGCGCCAATCAATGAGATTACTGAATGTAAGCCCGGAGAATAAACAACAGACAGAGGGAAGCTTAAATAATTATCATAATAAAATACACCATTCCTCTGACAGTATTTATTTCAGTATGAAAACGAGGTCTGGAAACTTGCTCACGAGGATTATAAGGTCGACAAGGGAAGACAAATACATCCAAAAATAACGGGTTTATTGCATGAAAGCCAAGGCTTTTATGGGATTATTTCAAACGGTGTATTTAGGCTGCTTACGAGAATTAAAGGGTCAGAGAAAGGGTTTTGGCAAACTCGTAAATTTACGACTTAACGCGAGAAAGAATTTCTTTTATTGTTTCTAAGGGAAGGCGACACCCGATCTTTTGAAAGGACGAGCCAACGTTTATGAGTCCTGTGCGTTTTTCCAAGACAAAGAAATAGTTTCAAACAAAGGTCAATTCCAATTCCAATTGCAATGTGCCCGCAACTCTCAAAATTGTTTGGTTCCTTTGCGTTGGTTAGGAAAAACATGCCGAGTTGGTAAAAAACAGGAGTTTTATTTAAAAAGTTGGTAATGAGATTCTCGAGTTTTGACTTGCTCAGCGACCATGAAATACTAGCTACTATCAAATGAAGAATGATCCTCGCAGTTGTGAACGCAATTTATGCAATTGCGTAAAGAAGCCTGAAAAAAATTCAGGACTTCAACGGGGTTTGAACCCGCCGTGACCTCGCGATACCGGTGCGATGCTGGCAAATAGCGGTCATTGACTCCTCTCGTGGTCTTTGTCGGGAAAACGAAATCAATGAAGATGTGAATTATCATCGCAGTTATGATCGCAGTAGTGAAAATAAAGCCTGAAAAAATTTCAGGCTTGTACAAGAGTCGAACCCACGACTTGTGCGATAGCGGTGCAGTGCTCTACCGCGACTGAGCTAACAAGCCAACAGGGAGCTGGTCATTTTGTTGGTTGGTAATAAACCCGTGAGTGATAAATAAATGACTGTGAACATATGAAAATCACATATTTGAACTGCGGATTAAAGACTGAAGATTGTGATTTTCATATAATGCACAGTCAAAATCAAATCAGTGACAATTAGTTGGTTGATTCCACTCGAGCTTGTTGGATATGTGATGATTCTTATCAAGTCGGCACTGTGCGCCTCTTTTGCTAGCTGTCATCTCATGGGGGACACAAAGAATGTTCACACACGTTGTAATCCCTTTGTTGGGGCCTGCAGCCCGAGGACCGCTAGAGCACCCGACAGCCACGTGATTTTGGTCCCCCAGGATCGTGGTTTCCCTTTAGCGACTAGTTTTTAGAAGAAACAACGAATCTGGCGGCAAACAGGTTCTTAGAAAATTATGACTCAGATGACAGGTGTTCAGAACGATCGTTAATCAAAAGAAATCAGAGAATTACAACTTCGTTACGCTTTAGTTTGATCTGCCATCCAGTAAAATAACGTAGGTGAGCTCGGGGGTGGGCCATTTTTCATCTCTTTTACTGCACTTTGGAGCCTTTAAGAAAGGCTAGTTGGTTACAACCGCGGGGTAATTATGCTATTAATGAAACCTGCTTATCTAACAGGGTTGGCTCTGGGAATAGATGGGATCGCTGAAATTTATAGACGCAAGTTGGAATGTTAGTTCAATGTTATTATATTTTACTTACTAAAAAGAAAGAAAGAGTTGGAATTTCGACTAAACAAGTTGGGTCTTACGAGACAGGGAAACTTCAAAAGTACATAGCGTTAATTCAGTTATAACAACCAGGTACACTGACGTTCCTTGTTCACATAACACTTCTTGAGTGCACTAGCTGAGCTCATTCAAAACAAACGAAGCCGGAAGCGCAAGGAGCACCGGAACAGTTGATATGGGTTCCAGATTATTCCGCAAAACTGCCGCTCAAAGGGAAGAAACCTTGATAAAGCGACCTCACGCAAAAACGACACCTCATGCAAACTGTACTGAGGGTCCTTCATTCTATTTCAGCCTGTCTTCCCTCTAACTGGCCATTTAGAGACTCGCTCAAAATGTCTAATCTATTATTTCGGCAGAGGAAAAAACTGTACTATACTACTATGTGTGCTTTCGTTCGTTCATGGATGTAATGAATAAATAACATTTCCGGATACAACTTTACAAATATTTATTAGACAAAAGGAAACGGAGATTAACTTAAATGCCCTTACCTTCCCTGGTCCGCCTTGTTCAGCCTCTTTTGATCTCCAGCAGGAAATTATCGAGTCTTCACCGCCTGTCAGAAGTGTCTCAGACTATGATTGACAAAAGATAACTGATCAGCTAACAAGAACATGACACAGACCAGCGTCCAAGCAGTCCAAGAGGACGCTCTTTGTCTGCATCTAAACCGGAGGAAGGGGGTGAACAATTAATGGAGACGACGGCTCAATACACAAAACATACCAATGTGGATACCACTATTGCAAGATACGATAAAATATGAAAATGAAATGAAACAATAAAACATGAAGCTCGTACAGAACCGTGATGTTTTTTTTTAAATATAAGCTCCCTCTTCAAAACTACATGACTGGCACAAAAAGAACTTGAATGAAAAAACAACAACTTGATAGGATCAAAGATAGGAGAAGAGACCATTTTCCTTCTCAAGGGAGGGGTCCCTTAACTGGAGGTTACAAATCATGTGCTGTTTGTGCGAGGCTAGGACCACGACTCAGTGTCCCCTCTCTAGAGATTAAATAATGCTGATATGTACGGGCGAGGCTGTGTTAGAGAGGCCAATGTGTTTCAGAAACTGATGCATATGTATAACGCAAAGCACTTTAGATTAGATTAGAATAATCAATTTTATTATTATTGTTAATTATTCTACTTATTTATTTATATTCTATTTACTTATTTATCTATTTTATTTCAACATGTATCTTTTTATCTACATTAGGTTTTTACTTTTATCTTATTTAAATATCATTTTACTTATTTATTATTATTATTATTATTATTATTCCCTCTCCCTTTTATCAATGTCATGCAGTGATGGGTATCCCCCTTTGAAGGACCCCCCTTCATGTAGATGTAGGTGTATAGATAACAATTACAAACACTCACTTTGTGATCCCACTGCAGACAGCGCACCACAGCTGTGTGACCACCCATCAAAGGACAAATTGTCTCCAGCTTGGAATCTTTTACATGAAACATATGAAGGCGACCACTGACAGAAAATGAAATAAAAAGCAAGGTTAACAACTCTCTTATAACACAATTCTTTGCTATATTTCACGTTACTTGGATAAGTGCACATGGTGTTTCCGATACAACAGTAGAGCCTTTGTTGTTAAAAGAACAGTTACAAAATTAATGTGATATTATGAGAGCACAGCATAATAATTATTAGAAGAAACTTATAAAAAAAAAACCACTGCATTGATATCAAATAAACATTTTGACTGCACCAGACCCAATTAAGGCCCTTCTCTAATGATCAGTTCTTTTGTAAAAATTAGCGTGTCGATTTTTAAGTTTGTTCTGAATCCACTACAACAATTTTTTTAAACTTTGTAAACTTTTTGATTTCAATATGCTTATTACTGAGCTTGTTTTTTATGTTTTATTACTTAACAGCTAGGGGTGTTTCCAACAGATTATAGTGTTGCTCTGGTAATCTTATGTCAAAAAAATTCACAACTTGTTAATCAATGATTGGACATTTGCGTGATACCACTATAAAACTAACAACATATAAACTGTATATAAAGTGTGGTAGTATATGGTGGCCCATCAATGCCATAGCATTTTTGATCAACACCATAGCATTTTTGTGTAAATTTATGTTTTTTCTTTTTTTCATTTTTTTTTAATATTCTTATTTCATTTTTTATTTTAGATTTCTTTGTTTATTTATTTTTTTGTATGTTTTTTTTTTATTATTCTTTTTTTCCTTTTTTTGTCCAATTTTTTTTCTTATTGAATTTTTTTTATTTTAGATTTCTTTTGTTTTTCTTTTTGTTTTTTGCTGTTTTTTGTTTTTTTTTTTTTTCATGGCCCAGCAATGCCATAGGAAAAAAACCTTGCCATGCATGGCTCAGCAATGCCATAGAAAAAAAAACCTTGCATGGCCCAGCAGCAACAACAACAGTTGAATGTCCTATCTTTACAACATAACTAAAGAAAAGCGTGCACTCTGATTGGTCAATTAACAATTTACTATTTGCCCA
>JAEMWC010001469.1:0-27500 GCA_016490735.1 Pachyseris speciosa
AGGTCTTAGGGTCTTCGTTTTAGAGGTCTTCGTTTTTAGAGACACCCAAGGTATTGTTTATCTTTTGGTGATTTTGAATGATAATACATGTGCAGATGTTATTCTTGAATGTTCCTTTCGCTAAAATGAAGGTCATTGGTGTTAATGAGAGTATATTGACCATAATGAAACAAATTTTGACACAAATGAATGGATATTTTCTGTAAATGAACAGCAAAAGGTGTATTAGGTCGAATGTAGAACTCTTTTTGCAACTAGACATTAACATGAGCAACAAATAAAAACACAAGCATGCCAAAACACACCAATATACTCTTTTACCTATTAACTATTTTAGTTTTATAAGCTTTGCTGATGTATCGTTTGAAACAGTTTTGTTGAAGATAGTCTTTCCTGTTGGTGGTTCTTTTGCTTTGTCCCTCCTGCTTGTTTATTGGCTTTGTGTATTACAGAAAGAGACAACGACGTGCAAGAAGGTAAGCACATTTATTTGGTATGGCATAAGTAAGAGGTTCTATACTGGAAGCGTACCAAACTAATAGTTTCCCTGCTAGTATATAGTTATATTTAAAGGATTGATTGACTAAAACAAGATATGTTCAGAGATAACGTATAATTTCAGATGACTTTAGTGTACGTTTCCCTGGCATTACAAACTTCACAGATCAAATAGTCTATGAAAACGGAATCGGTAAGGATGTGCAGTTTGACTTCCCTGAATTATAGTTATGTATTATACGTGTATTATGGGATGGGTATGATATTGAAAGAATCGTTTGTTTACCTTAATCCTATTAGGAGTGGCAGGGACATCCAATTGTTGGATGCCAGCGAAATACCCCAATCAGAACAGAATTCATTGAGGAACTAGGCCAGGGAGCGTTTGGAAGAGTCAAGAAAGCGAAACTGACAGATGGTCTTCAGTACTTTGCTAATGAGCAAGACTGGGCCCATTCGTATGGAGAGGAGAGGATTGTTGCTGTCAAAGAATTGCATGGTGAGTGTGAAGTACTTGAAATGATATTCATTTGCCAGATGAAGTTCATCTCAGACAAAGGTTCGTCCCAGAAAAAATGTAACAGTTCCATATAATAGCAACTCATATCAACAATTTGGTAAATAAACAAAGATTTTAATTGGCTCTGTTAGTGTTGTGTATTTGCCAACTGTTTGATCATTGCATACACAGTGGAAGGTGGCCTTTGAATCCCAGCTGCTAAAACAAAGTAAAAATGCTGTGATGATGATGAAAAGCCAATGAAATTGCACGATTTTCTTGAGAGCCAATGAAATCGAACCATTCTCTTGAGACTTCCTGCAGGATACGGGAAACTTTAAAAAAAACATTGCAATATCTGGCTATGATGAAAAAAATGAAATTCGACCGAAACCTTCAACGCGGTCTGCCTTTGGCCATCCCGCTTAATTAATTGGATCATCAATTTTTTTAGCAACCATTATGAGAGAATCAAACTCGCAGAGGGATGTGTCTTGGAGTGGGGACTTGTCCCTCTGGGGTCCCTGAGTTAGGGACTAAATTAGGTCCCTGTTATTCATTATATTACCGTCAATGATTTAGCTGTATCAGTTCAACAAATTTATGGAAGTACATAGATGACACAACTGTGTCAAAGGTTGTCCTAAAGGGGCAACAAGCAATGCACAGCTATTGGTAGACCGTGTAGAATAGTGGTAACATAACAGATTTCAACTCACTAGTGATGAATGCAAAGAACTGCATTATTATATGTTAATGGTCAAGCTTTGGAAATTGTGGGAAAGGCAACATTATTATATGTTAATGGTCAAGCTTTGGAAATTGTGGAAAGGCAAAATTGCTGGGCATCACAATTACAAGCGACCTGATGTGGAACATGCACACGTGTGTTAGAGATCAAAATGAAAGTGTCCAAACAGCTGTACTTTTTTACACAACTCAAATGCGCAAACATCCTGCAGGCTGACATATTACTGTTCTATACTAGCTGCATCAGGTTAATTTGTGATTATGCTGTTCCAACTAGTGAATCACTCCTCCCTAGTTTTAGCTTTAAATGATGATAACTTAAAGCTTGATGATAACTTAAAGCTTGGTGACCCCAATTTTTTATTGTTCCCACAAATCATAACTTGCTAGTTTTCCCTTCAAAATTTGACCAAACTTAGTTCCAGACAATACACTGCCAGATCCTAATATCTGCAATATTGTAACTCTTATTTTACTGTTTTATACTAGCTGCATCAGGTCAGTTTGTGATTATGCTGCTCCATTGTATCACTCCTTGCTTACAGTACTAGATATTTAAGTGACGATTTAGAATGGGTCCAAAAGAGAGTGCTTTCCAATTCATTTTCCCGAGAATGGGTTATGTAAATGCCTTGTTATCAGTCGGTATAGAGTTATTAGAAGTCCATCATCATAATCTGTCTCAGTCACTTTTCGATGCAAAGTTAGAGGATAAGAGGTAGTGCCTACAAAACTTATTACTATCGTTATAGAGCCTGAAATATGTCTTTAGGCACACCCAAATTTTTAACATCAATTTTAAGACCAACAGAGAAAGAAACTGTTTTTTACATCACAGTGCATCCGTTTAAATAAAGCCTGAAATCAATGAAATCCTACGTATATCATACTCAGATAGTTATATATCAGTAATATCATTGAAATTTTTTAGCGTTATTAATTTCTCATTATTAGTATACTATTGTTATATCCATATTTATGTAATAAGGTGAATAGTTCGCGTGTTGTGATTGGTTCTTAGCTATGATCTATTAGAGCACAGATTACGTCATCACTGCAACTATTTTTCCAGAAATGTGAAAATAAACAAGATTTTTGCTTGCATTTTCTTTCTTTAGTATATAAAACAAATAGACTCCATGTTGCCGTGCGTCTATTCAGTAATAGATCACAGAAGACATCAAAATGTGGTAAAAACATCAGTGACACACTCGCCTGCAGCTCGTGTGCCACTTTGTTTTTACCACATTTTGACGTCATCTGTGATCTATTACTGAACAGATGCACGGCAACATGGAATCTATTTGTTAAATATATTACATATTTTAATAGTTATATATACGTAATTCAGCCTATAGCAGCAAAGTATATCAATAAAGTATCTATCTATTTTTAACCTGTTATTTATACTGGGCCCCTATGTATACCAGCCTTTAAGCTGAATGTGTTCCCTGTTTGAATAAAGCTTTACTTGACCTTACCTTGCCTTGTCTTGCCTTCCTTTCCTTTCCTTTCCTTCACTTCTCTTCACTTTACTTCACTCCTCTTCACTTCACTTCGCTTTGCTTCACTTCTCTTCTCTTCACTTCACTTCACTTTGCTTCACTTTGCTTCACTTCACTTCACTTCACTTCACTTTATTTTACTTTACTTCAAGCAAATGCCAACGAAGAACAGAGAAAAGAGTTTCTGGACGAAATAGAGCTAATGAAGAAAGTGGGAGAGCATCCAAATGTCCTAAGCTTTCTTGGCTGTTGGACCACAACTAAACCACTGCTTCTGATCATTGAGTACATTCCTCATGGAGACTTGCTTCACTGGCTTAGGCGCAAAAGAAGTCAGGTAACAGTATTTGTTCTTACTCAGCAGTGATTGTTGTAGGCCTACTCTCGGACCTAAAGTCGGCATAACTTAGGACAAGTTTGCTTTAAAATGAAGGGAATTTTTGGTGACCCAAGGCGATTTTAAGCCATTTGGTGATTTTAGGCGACTTTAGGAGAAAAAATGTAGAAGGTGCTGGGAATAAACGAAACAGCTGCAAAGGTATAGTTGATCCTCCGAATATGACTTCAATTGGCATCTTTAAGATGTATGTAGTAACACAAGTGTGCCAGAGGTCCCCCACCTAACCATTTACCTGAAGGGGCATCGGAGGTCCTTTATTAAGCATCTTAGCTACTATATAACTGATTATAGTTACCTAATCAGGAAACCAAGCCTAAACAGGAATAGTCCTAAAGATCACTGAGGCACAGACCCCAGCACTACAACCAGGTGATGTTTTCAGGAAATTGATAGAGAAACTCCAATCCATGGCCTTGAATATCCCCTGAAGCTGCCAATATATTAATTGACTTGAACAAAGATTGCTTAGGAAAGGAATGAAATAATTATTTGAACTAATGTTCTATGAAGTTATTTTTACCTACATTTCACCTGTATTGCTGGTTTGCAAGTGACGTCACGGCAGCCATGTTGGAGGTCAAGAACAATGGCCTTTCTCTCCGCTGGGAACTAAATTCTATTTTTATGTAAATTCTTTGAAAAAATTACTATTGTTTTGAGCTCCAACATGGCCGTCCTGTCACGTGGTTGCAAACCAAGAATTAAGAAAACTATATCGTTTAACTGATAACAATATTGCAGATTTACGATAATGCATCTTTTAATTCAAAAATTAAAGGCAGGCATTACAAAGCTGAAAGTCAATTAGTTTGCATTTTTTGAATGACAAGTGAGTTACAATGATATATTAGATGATTATACTTTAACAGTTAAGCGGTTCTACGCTGGGAGCTGGCCTTGTTGCCAAAAATGAGGAATGGTATGCAGGAACAAAGGAACAGAACAGAACTGATGATCAGGTACATTGTATGAGTGTTAAAAGACAAATCAGTAAGAATTTTAATGATCAGTAAGTAGAGTTAAGGACAAGCTTCGATTCCACTATAAAAAACTGGATATTACGCTGTAGCTTATGCTATTCCTGTGATCCTCACTTTCAAGTGCAACAAGTTAATGTTTCCTCATCTACCATGAACATTTTTCTTTTTTTTTTGTAGTTTTGCAATCTCTTAATGTTATTTCATTCATATTCAATTTATTTTTGTATCTGTAAGTCCAGTTTGTTTCTTACTGACATAATTGTATCTTGAATTATTTTTAGTAGTTCATCTCCATAATAAACAATCTCTAAAACCTTAAAACTAGAATTAAGAATGTTAATGCTCACATGTCGTCACAACGGCACTGACAATGGCAATAAATGAATATACCGGTAATTAACAAATTCAGGCAATATATTAAGTCCAGGATTTGTGTCACCTTTCAAGTCAGAATGGTATGGATTGCGAGTGTCATGCATGTCAACTTAGTTGACATGGTGTATGTCTTTAATAGACAGTCAATCAGCAATTGCTGTAGCAAGCTGTGCACAGTGTCCTCACTCTTCAGACTGCTGCATTCCAGCAGTTAGCTAAATAATCGTCTAACCTAAAAGATGCTGACAAATTGGAACTTCTTGCTGGAGAATTACTTTTCTATAGTTTACTTTTCAAGATGTTGCAAGAAATCAACAGTGATAATTTGTGCTTAAAATAGAAATGTGGTGTTGACTAGAAATTAAATTGTGTTTGTCATGTCCAGTTAAAACAGCTCAGGCAAGTAAAGTGAAGAAAATTTTGCTAATAACCAGGTCAATGAACCATTGTGCTGTCATGCTTTATGTTCTGATTTGTTTATTTACTTTCCTTCAGGAAAAGGAAGCAGATCTAGAAGGACAGAAACCAGAGGTGCCTTATGAAAACACCCGCCCCTCCACTTCTGAACAAGAACAAGAGGATGTTGATGACAACAATGAACATACCTGTTCAATACCATTGATTGTATTTTCAGCATCAGACCAAGCTGAAGGTGCGGAAGCTCCTACACAGACGAGCGATGATGAATGTGACAAAGATTGCGACTCATTTGAGTCGCTTGATGTTCTGAAATTTGCCTGGCAGATTGCAAAAGGCATGGTACGTAAATCACAAATATATTTAACATATAGGATTTTTCTGGAGGCTTTAGCCACTAACAAAAGTATATTATCCAATCTAATTACATAGACAGCCTCAAATGAAAGTCATCTACTATATAGGGCCCATAGTTAACAAAGTTGCAGGCCAGATAGCATTTTCCAAAATAATAAGCATTGTTTTTAATAGTCTGCTGGTAAGATTTCAGTGTGTCAGCTGTTTAGGGACATCAGTGTGTAGCCTTTCATAACTGAGCCATTACTGGAGTTGCTATGATACCGCTCATTGGTAACAACATGACACGCTGCCTTGAAGAGACAAATTTCATAATAATTCTCTTTCAGTGAAGCACTCCAATGGTTATCATGCTGCGATAAACCATTTGTTTGTTTTTTGTGAAGAGATGCAACAGGCAATTAAGCATTGACTGGTTCAGGGCTCAAAGTTTGTGACCAGGTGGTCGAACATGCGAGTAGATTTTTTATTGTGCGCCTAAGAAATCATGTGTGATCGCACTTGCATGCCTAAAACGCACGAGTTAAGTGCGACTGAGCTCATTGCTACTTACCTGACCATTCTCGTGTACTCAGTGACTTACAAGTTAGACACGAAAAGGAAGCTTGAAATAATGAATTCAACTAAACACGTAGGTATAACACAATCAGACTCCAAACAATAAAGCTACATCACTTGCCTTGCACCAGTGTGTGTTTTATTCAGTGTCCTTTGAACGGCATTTCCATTTGAAATCCCACACTCTTTTCGGTTTTGTAAAGACACGCTGACACATGCGAGAGAAGTTCACCTTTCAAAGAATGTGCTTCTTGCTGAAAGTCGAGTTTGCGGATGTCAACTTAAAATTAGCTTCTAACATAATAGCTGTTTAGCTTTCAACTCTCCGAGTAATTAATCACAAGAAACACATCCTTGTGAGGAAAGCGATCTCGACACGCCAGAAAGAGCTCTTTCTGACGTGTCGAGATCGCTATCTCCATAAATTTCACATTCTTTGACACCGCATGAAGAAACATCAACTTCAGCACCTCAACTAGATTGCAAGGAATCTTCCCAATTCACATAAATTACCGGTGTTGCCTGATGTTTGTGTTATGGCTAAACGACGAGGTGGTTTCGGACTACCATATGCTTCTGAAACTCCTTCGGTGAATTTATGACACCTGTTTCGACGATTCACAAATTTTTACTGAAACGAATAATCACCGTATCTTTTGTAAGGGAGCCCTTTAAGGCTAATTCTTGTGGTATATCACGGCCAGCAGACCCATCTTTAATTTAAAGCTAAAGTGCATTGAACATGAAAATGAAATGAAATGGTTGTGAGCCGTAAACTGACAGTGTATGTTATCTTTGTTATTCATGTTAATTTCAAAGGAAATGGAATGTGAATTTTTTTTGTTATCGTTAACGTAACACGAAGTGTAATACTTATTAAGATTGTGGAGAAGGTTGATTTAAAAAAAACGTATTAGTGTTATTGTTATCTTCAACGTAAAGTAAGAGCCTGAAAGGAACAAACACAGAATTGATAAAAATGAAAAATAACATACTGATAAATGATTACTTATACAAGGCCTGATAAGCTATGCTCCTAACAACTTTGGCTGTGCCCCTAAATTTTTGACAGTGCTCCTAGAAATTTACACCTGGTAGAAAAAGTGCTCCCAAAGCCAAAAGTAAACTTTAAGCCCTGTGGTTGTAGTCAGATATAGGGGAATCCTTGTTTACAATATTTGCCTCATTAGCATGAACGATTCAGTTTCTGATGGAGCTACAAATAAATCAGTTCTGAATATTGAAAGGTCATAGTATGAATAACTCTACCAATGAATATGAGCCTCATGTATTGAATACTTTGCAAAGAATGTATGAGCTCATTAGTGCTTTTGCCACCCAGGAATTTTGCAGTTTTTGGAAGACATCTCCTTGAATACTACACCTAAAGAGCTAAAGATTTCACATTGTATTAATCTTTACTAGCTCTTTAGCTGCCTGGAGTCAAATCACAACTAACATGTTTCCTTCTGTAAGCAAAGCCGCATGCAAATGAGCAAAAATGTAAACAATGACGTAAGCATGAATCCCCTGATTGACTGATGTAAACATATCTCCACTAGGGGTTGGGGTGGGGTTGTAGTCCAAGTCCCATTAAAATTTGGCACCTTCCTGGGAAATATTTTGAGAACAATTGGGTGTGATGAGTCAAGTGATTATGATGCTATCTGTACTTTGGTAAGCTCAAGTTGACAGCTGGGTTTTCTTAGTCAAAGTAACATTTTATTCTTGTTCTTAAACAACAAAACAATGGTCAGTGTTACTATGACTGTCATGTTTTCTTGTTATTTCAGTGCTTTTTCATAGGCCTTGATTACATTATTGTAGTCTCTTTTTGTGGTCTTCTGAACAATTGGACCATCCACAAACACAAGATGGCTGTCATTTAGAAACATAACGTAGTACTTTGATCTAGTCAGTGTAAAGACCAGTACTTTTTGGTTATTTTACAGAGGTACCTTTCTGAGAAGGGCCTTGTGCACAGGGATCTAGCAGCAAGGAACATTCTCGTGGGACATGGTAAAAAACTCAAGATTGGTGACTTTGGTTTGATGCGACAGTTGTACAGTGAGGTGTATGAAGGCAAGAAGCAGAAGAAATTGCCAATCAAGTGGATGGCTCCTGAGGCGATCTTTGGCGAGATCTTCAGTGTCAAGAGCGATGTGTATGTATTACATCTGATTAATTACTGATCTGTCATTAGGACATTCTTCCCAATTGGTTTTGCACATTCCTACTGCACAATTATGTAATGTGAGTTGTAATGTCACGCCACACCATACATGGAGCAGACATACCATGGAATATAGCCCTGACCTAAGGCCACATAAATATTGCATGAATTTACAGTTTGGAGTGCATGGTGGTCCCTAATTTTCTATTCTGACATACCAGTTACATTTCTTAACTTATTCCCTCTATTTTCGCTCTCTGAATATTTATGTACAATGTGTACATTTCATTTTGTGCGGGTGTGACTGTAAAACAAGTTTTAAGAAGTGCCAAAGACAAATGAGACAATTGTCAGGAGGCTAACAGTGGTTTCCACACTTTTCAGCTCTTGTACATTTGTACCTACTGTTACCTTTATGGTATCAAAGTGAAACGAATGCAAAATCATTAGTGAGCAAGTTATGAAGGTTTCTTGTGCTAGGTTACCATAGAAACACTATAACCTGTTACAAACACCCTAATTTTAGTTTTAAATGATGATAACTTAAAAATGAGCTCGGTGACTGCAATTTGTTATGGTTCCCACAAATCATAATTTGCTATTTCAGGTAAGAGTTTTCCCTTCAAAATCTGACCAAACTTAGTTCCAGACAACACACTACCAGATCCTAATATCTGCAATTGGAACTCTTATTTTTGAACTGAGACGGAGGTACAATTTGATGTGGGAAGGTTTGTATAGGAGAAACCCTATACACAGAATAAGTCTGAATGGTTTTTGCATTTGGTGTTAATGGATTCAAATTCACCCCTTAACAACAAGATTATTAAATTTTCAGTGATTTTGGAGCCCCAGTTGGGATCCCCATCACCCTCATTATATTCTTTTCCAACAGTCACAAACATTATTTTGTAAGACAGGGACTGTGAGTGACTTAAGTGACCCACGTTTGTGAAATTAAGGTAATTATCTAACTTAATCGTTATCATAAGACTCTAACACTTTTAATATCCTTCTGTTAATTTCAGATGGTCTTTTGGAGTTGTCATGTGGGAAATTGGAACTCTTGGTAATTTTTTTAGTCTCTACTAAAGCAGTCTGTTAAGTGTTTTTTGTTCCCTCTGGTAGTGAGCTGCTCAAACTCTGGATAGTATTCCCAGCAACTCTCCGAGCACAGTCCTTTATTTTGGTGGCAAGATTTTTCCACTTGTTTGTCAGAAGGATGTTTTTAAGCCATTTCCCAGTAGTCTGGTTGAGATGTCCAAGAGAAGGCAATTTATTGGCAAGGACATGAATAGTGGCAGATGCTTAACCTTATCGAACTGCTATCCACCTCCATTTCATTGAATAATTGTTCCTTATTTAACTATCACTTGTCTGTGCATAATTGTCTTCAATTAAGCTCGTCTTGTGTTAGGTGTTTCTCCTCCTGTTAAGCACTAAAGACTTCTTTCGTTCTAGATTATAAAAATTAAGGAATCTTTCGCTTTATGTTCAGTGAATATCACAACATTTCTGTTACCTTCCTTGGAACAAAGCACAAGCCTTTTTAATAAAGTTTTGAGGGGCACCTTTTTTTAAACGGAATTGAAGAGATGATCTTACACAATGACTTTGACTAATTCCAGGTGGCTCTCCGTACCCACTGCTAAGTCACACGGAGATATTGAGGCGTCTTAAGAAAGGCTACAGGATGGAAAGGCCTGACATCTGTCCAGAGTCTTTGTAAGTTTGAGTTTATTATGTCTCCTGACACGGTAGTGATTGTAAGTAATGAGTACCCCCACGAGACAGCATGGATTCATGTGTTACTTCAAAACATGAGAAAGAAGCACAGTGCACACCATGCAAAATGCTATTAGTGAATTCATGGTGGGATCATCTTAAATGCTTTTATAGCCTGGGAGCAAGCTCTCTATCAGCCTGCGTGCAATCGTCTCCTATGTCCTTTGTTGCACACAGGCTAGCCCCCTATTGAGGTCTCACGAAAGATTTATTTCAGGGGTGAGTGGCGAGTGAAGTGAGCTGCGAGAGAGTTGGAGCGGTGTTCAGACTCACCCTGCCCCTGCCGCTGCTCCTGTCCCTGCCACAATCCTCTCGCCTTTCGCACCATATTTGTGAGACCCCATTAGAAAGCTTGTCACAGGCTAATGCTTCAATGGTTTTAACAATCGAATGAATCAGAAAACCCTTTTTTCAAGCCTTGTCTTAGTAGTATTTCTCCAAAGCCGAACAGCTCATTTGGCAGTTGTATGCTCAGTGACCTGGCCTATGAATGGAAACGAGGCTGAAGGTGACCTTGTTTTGATACAAACCTCTCTGTCTTTCTCATGCAAATGTGGACAAGTTAGCATAAGAACAACAAGATTTACATGAGAAAAGCAGTGAGGTCTGTATCAAAACAAGCTGACCAGCTCCAGCTTCATCTTCATTCATAAAGGCCAGGTCGCTAAGGTTGCAATTGTAAAATGGGCCAAACAAAATGTTACCTACAGCTAGAAAAACAAACAGAAAGGTGTAATGTTCCATTTACGTTAGACATTCATGTACTGTCAATTAGCCAACAACCTTCCCACCCACCATCAACACTACCATAACTTGAGGACAAAATTCACGCCAACATTCAGGCGGACCCAACGAGCCAAATTAACCAGAAGCTCTAGAAAGGCATTTTTAAGTAAAGATCTGCATGCTGGGATCTGCGCGAATCCTCAGAAAGGTGCTCAGTGTATAACAGAATGATTGACTTGAGTGACTGACGCTCTAGGTGCATGGTTTGTGCCCGGCTGATGCACAAAAAGAACACCAGCAAAGACTGTGATTAAAGAGACAATAATAATAATAATAATAATAATAATAATAATAATAATAATAACGATATTTATCCAGCCCACTCGCCTTGGCGATTTTCAGTGGGGCCCTGCAAATAATAACATATATAAAATGAAATAAAAGTACCTAAAAAGAAATTGATATTACAATATTACAAAATTGTTACAATATTAAACTAATTTTTTGTGTTTGAAGTTTGTTTGAAGTTTGTTTAAAGTGATGTTTTGGTCAGCTAGAAGAATTCAGCTGAAGTTTTACTTGCCCAAAAATGGTAGGGAACAAAATGTTTCTCTGAGAAAGTACTAGCTGAAATGAACTTTCCACGGACTTTCTAGGGAACTATTTTCTTTCCGAAAACGCTTACTGACGTTTCTGACTGCAAAAACAGCAAATATGACCTTTCCGAAAACCTCAGGGACTATTATTTCCCCATCTTTTAGTCCACGTTTTATTTACGAAAATCCGGGTGCACTCTTTATTGGACGCCGAAAGCCTAAGGCGAATTACCCTCCACCGAACAGATATCTACCGAAACTTGTCGTTTGGTGACCCTGAACATTACTAACACACCATTCACCATTATTAACCGAAATATAAACCTAAAGCCAACGAAATAGGACACACATGAACTACATACTGAATTTTCCAGAAAAAGTTGAAATGTCGAAAGACTGTGAACTGCAATTATGTAGTTCTTAGAATGTAAAAGAACTGACAATCATACTTACATCATTTTTCTTAGTAGTCTGTTGACAGTGAAAGAAAAGATTAGGACTACTACTTAGTAATAGTAACTTGAGTCTAAGCTTGAAAGGTTAAGTTGTGCACCTTTATATTGTATCACTATTTTGCTGTGCAGGGTAAAGAGAAGTTACTCTTTTTGATTTCCCTTCCAGTTACGCCTTGATGAAAGAGTGTTGGAACGAAACTGTTTATGAACGGCCAAGCTTTAATGATCTGGTTGAACGAGTAGACAAGATGCTACTGGAGAAGGTTGAATATTTTGATTTCAACAAACTGGATGAGTCCAAAGATTATTATAAGGTGAAGGATACAACGACAGCGGAGACATCAGTACAGATGTAGTCATAGTTGGTTTGTTATTCAGTTCCATTTGAAGGCAACTGCAAACTTCCCTGATGCAAAAAGTAAATACGGAATTAAGTGCATGCATCCTTAAACGTGATTGTATAGATTAATAATAATTGATAAAAGAGGACAAGTTTGAGCAGTAAGCTTTGTTCTTAAAACTGTGGCATTAAGTTATCATAACTTAGAAAGCAGATGGCGATATTTTGCAAGAAGTGTAGCCGTATCCATGCAGTAAGGACACTTTAGTTCAGTGTTTGCCATAAAAACTTCAATGTTTTGTTTGACAAAGGATAACCATTTTCTTTAACATCAATTTAAAAACATATACTCTATATCTGGAAGTTATCAAGTACCCTGATAATTATTGTAAGATTTCCATTGTATTTACCATGAGAGGTTTTATGTTAGTTAAAGCTTCTTTGAGGCATATCTAATGAAACAAAAGCAATTAAAGAAACGGTAACTATTGGACACTGTTTTCTTGTTACTCTGTCTAATATGGACCAAAAGCCTGTCCATTTGCTGTTGTAACAAAACCCTGCCCATCTACTGTTATCAAAACAACTCTACACATTAACTGTTACCAGAAGCAGTGTTACTCTCTAAGCAAACTGGCATTGAAAAATTAATGATGGAAAGGCTTTTCAGGGCTTTGAGGTTGTAAATGGTTTGCCTAAATTTGAATTATTATCGTTTAAAGCTATTAATTTGGGGTGTTTTCAACAGGTTAGAGTGTTGCTATGGTAACCTATTATGTCGAAAACTGTTTCATAACTTGTTCACCAATGACTGGGTATTTATTTGATACCACTATTAAGGTAACAATGTAGAAATATTGGTAGTATAATCATCCATCAAAATAAATTAAAAGTACTGGAAAGAAGAGGGGTCAACATCTCCTACTACCGCTAGTGTTACCCTAGCAGAAGGGTCGATGATAGCCAGCTTTAAAAGCAAAATTTCACAAGTAGGGTTACCCTACCACCCGGGACTACTTATAACTAATCGCATACAAAATGGCCGACAAGAGAAAAGTTCTGCCAAGTACTTTGATTCTCCTGTCTGTACTGCCTGTTATTGCTGCTTTCTAGTGTTATGGAATGCTGTTAATTGTTACCTTATTGCTAGACAACGACAAGTTAGTTGCAATTGTCAAACACGGCCCTGGTCCAGTCCGTTTATTTGATTTGACCCATGACTCGGTCTAGTAGAAGCTCGAAATATGAAGGGATCTACCGACCTTGCACTAGAAATATTTTCCGTTTCTGAGAGAGAAGGAAGATTACATCGCCCCACATTGTACTCCCGGGTGAGGGGGGGGGGGGGGGTACTCCCAGAAAGATTAGGTGGGTTGTGCGGCCCACGTCCTGAAACCCTTACCCTATTTCAGACCAAAATCTGCGATTTTCCCTACCCTATTTCAGACTTGATCAAAAATTCAATACCCTATTTCAGACCTATTTTACGGACACGGTTTGCGTAAACAATTTGAGAAGGACGTTTTTTGATGGTCTTATCGCCTAATGACGAAAAAGTAGCTAGTTCTTAAAAAGAGTACCCAATTCAAGTCTTGAGTGTTCAAACCATACCCTATTTCAGACCAAAATGGTCAAAATCGATACCCTATTTCAGACCAAAACGGCTCAAAAACCATACCCTTTGGGGCCGCACATACCCATATAGCCTATATAAGGGAGTACCCACCCGGGGGTTGTACTCGGTCAGGCATAATGGCCGTTCAGGTTGTCATGATGAATAAAGAAGAAATGTAGAGAGGGTAACCCTCCTGCCAGGGTAACCCTAGCATTTGGGTCACCCTCCCTGCTTGTAAACAGGGCCTTTGAACTCCCGCTTCCCTTAGTCTTCCGCTCTCTATTCTCCCGGGCGTCCGCCCCTCTGCCCCCTAGATGAGTCCAATAACGAAAAGATTTTACTTTGAGAATTAAAAGCTGATAAGTTTGTTGTCAGTTTGTCAGTTTACTAAATCATTTACCGTAAATACTCTATTAAGCCCCCGTCTCAAATAAGGCCCCTTCTCTAATAACTCCCCTTTTTCAGAGGAAGGCAGTTTTTAAGTTCCCCTCTCTTTTAAGCCCCCTCCTCTACCCCCTTATTCTTAATTAATTAATTAATTAAGTAATTGATTGATTGATTAATGATCGAGCGGTTTTCAATTGTGTGTCGTAGAACCAAAACCAAAGCAATTACTCCAGCCAATCACAACAGACTGAAACAGTGCAATGAGCCAATCATAATACAAAATAATTACATGCAGCCGGCGCAAAGCGCGGGAAAATGCGCGCGTGCAAGTCGCGATTGATTTTGGTTTTGCTTCTCATTGGTTGAAAAAGTGGCGCGAGTTTTGCTGGCCAATCGTAAAGCGAAGTAATGTAAAACCAAACCAAACACAACAAATTGATGTCAATTTTTTATCTGTCTGTCCTCTTATTGATGATGAATTACGTCATAACTGTGGAAACCACCAGCCGAAGGCGAGTGGTTTCCACAGCAAACTTTGACAATGTTATGACGAAATTTATCATCAATAAGAGAACAGACACATAACAAACTGACGTCGATTTGTTTTTTACAATAACAAACCCCAAAATGGTCAAATGCCGGGTTTAAATGACAAGAAAACGCACTGTAAACAACCGCAAACGTACGAAGTAAATGAATTTTATTCAATGTCAATGGCTTTTCTCCCTATCTGATTGGCTATTTACAACAGCTAAGCAACTTTCATTGGCTAAAAGTTTACAGTTTGACAGCAGTTTGACGTGAGGCCTACGTCTCGCATAAATTAAAATCTTCATTTGCTGCAGAAAGCTGAATCATATTCAAAATATGATGTGAAAAGCCTTGTGGAGATGTAAAACGTTTATGTTTAAGTCCGTGCCTTGTCCTAAAAGCGTCGAAGACTTTCGTCTGGCTGTTCCGCAGTCATTCCGAGCAAGTTTTTTGTTTAGTTCATGTTCAGAGCACTAGGCGGGAAACTTAAGAGAAGGTACGTCACAGGCAGCCCAGACATACTGTATGTGTAATTACAAGCTTTAAAATGTTCTGCATATAGTCAAAATATTGATGTAAAAGTTCAAAAATAAATATTGTTTCAATTTAATATCACTATGTGTTTGTTGTGTTGCTCAATAACTGGTCTATTTTGCGGTGCTTCTGGCCTGTTCGCCTGCTATCATAACCGCTTGGGAGCCATTATTCTTACACCTATATTCACGGTTCAAAAAGTGTCTAAAAATTCGAAATACTCTAGAAAAAAGCTCACTTACCTTTAGCTGAAAGCTTCCTTGAGTGTCCTGGCCAGTTTAAATAGCGATTTTTCGCTTTTTGTTACCAGACGGATCTTCCACTAAAGAAGAATTGAAGGCAGGCTAGACCAAAACCGACCATCTCCACGCGAAGCTCCATAAATTCTCTAATAATCGTCAGATTCGCTCCAAATTGCGATCAGCTGAACGGCGGTTAATGTGGCTTCCTGTATATTGCTCCCTGGCTTTCAAAACCCATCGCAAGTGCACGAGCATCGCTCATTTTTCAGCATTTACCTGGCCTTTTTCCTTCGTCAGGCACTCTATTATCGACGGTTTTAATACGCGATTTGAATATCCAAACTTAGCGACCGCGTCCCTTCGACCAATAGATTGGTCGAGTGCCAATAGTATCGTCCCTCCCTCGGCTAGTGCCATTTTGTCGAAGGGACGCGGTCGCTAAGTTTGGAATTCAAATCGCGTATTAAAACCGTCGATAATGCAGTGCCTGACGAAGGGAAAAGGTCAGGTAAATGCTGAAAAATGAGCGATGCTCGTGCACTTGCGATGGGTTTTGAAAGCCAGGGAGCAATATAAAGGAAGCCACATTAACCGCCGTTCAGCTGATTGCAATTTGGAGCGAATCCGACGATTATTAGAGAATTTATGGAGCTTCGCGTGGAGATGGTCGGTTTTGGTCTAGCCTGCCTTCAATTCTTCTTTAGTGGAAGATCCGTCTGGTAACAAAAAGCGAAAAATCGCTATTTAAACTGGCCAGGACACTCAAGGAAGCTTTCAGCTAAAGGTAAGTGAGCTTTTTTCTAGAGTATTTCGAATTTTTAGACACTTTTTGAACCGTGAATATAGGTGTAAGAATAATGGCTCCCAAGCGGTTATGATAGCAGGCGAACAGGCCAGAAGCACCGCAAAATAGACCAGTTATTGAGCAACACAACAAACACATAGTGATATTAAATTGAAACAATATTTATTTTTGAACTTTTACATCAATATTTTGACTATATGCAGAACATTTTAAAGCTTGTAATTACACATACAGTATGTCTGGGCTGCCTGTGGTACGTCGATGTCCAATAAACAGTTTACGAGTTTTTTGTTTCTGGCGAGACTTTTGTAAAACAAGAAGTCTAGTAAATGTTTTTTTCGATAGATTGTTTTTTTCGATTGTTATCGTTTGTCTTTCCCTGGAAAAATCTTCACAAACCATTTTAACTTGTGTTTGCATAGTCAGGTCCGCTGAATTCGGAAACAAGGTTGTTTTTCTTTCAGTTGCTTCATTTTCGGGAGTTCCTACATAAGACACTTATTAGCTCTTTTTCCCCGTCAGGGCGGGTGTCATCAACAAAACTAAAGTTAAAAACGATATTAAAGTCCTGCGTGTCGCCTTTACTTCATCTTGCTACAGATTTTCAGTGTAAACAGTTGTGATGATCCGAACGTTAAGCTTATGTGGGACATTTTGAAGAATCTTTTCTTTCAATGCGTTGATAACACTGCGAACAAAACGCACTCAGGCACATAAATCACTCTGGATTACACCTCAGTTGAAAAAAAAGAATGCATTATAGGGATATTCTCAAACTGAAGGCCATTCGATCTGGGAATGCATGTGACTGGCTGATATTTAAAAAATGTCGCAACGCAGTAAACAATGAAATCAAACAAGCCAATGAACAATACTTACCATTACTGAAAATGAAGGTAACTCTCGAATGACTTGGCCGATAATTAATGAACTTACTTCGAGAAAAATTCACAACTCTACAATAAAAGAGATCAAATTTAATAACGGTAGTATTACTGATCCGAAGGAACTTTCGTCTGCTTTCAATGACCATTTTTCTGGTATTGGACTGAAACTTGTCAATGCCATCCAAATGAGGGGGAGCACTCTGTCTCATCTAGATTATCTTAAGGAGACTGAACATAGATTTGAACTCAAAACTACTGATTGCTCAATAGTGTTTTCTTTATCATCTAAACTTTGTAAATCTAAAGCGACGGGATTAGATAAAATCTCAGCAAGACTTCTTCGTGAGTGTGCTGATCTGGTCGCAAGTTCTCTTTGTGCCACTGTTCAATAGATCTATTGTAACTGGTGTTTTTCCTCAGAATGGAAATCCACGAAAGTCATTCCTTTATTTAAACAGGGAGAGCGTTCCGCTTTAAACAATTATCGCCCTATTTCTATAATTCCAGTCGTAGCTAAGTTCTTTGAGCGAATCGTAGACAATCAATTCTATCAATATCTAACTGAAAATAATCTAATTTCCAGTAATCAGTCAGGGTTTCGATCACTTCACTCCACTACTACTGCCTTTCTAGAAGCCACAGATAATTGGGCTTTCAATAATAAATAATGATAAATAATAATATATTTATGTAGCGCCTATATAAAATTCTAAGCGCTTTACAATTCATATGTACAAAGATATAATGCTACCACAATACTTTTTGTTAAAATGTCCTTAAAAATGTCTCAAAATTCAACGGATGTCTGTATTAAAGGTAAAATGAAAATAAAAGTGTACTCGGATGTCACTGTTCTTTATAAAAAGCTTCTTTAAAAAGGTGTGTTTTCAGTTTATTTTTGAAATTATGAAGGTGTTCAGTCTCTCTAATGTATAGAGGAAAACTGTTCCATATTTTTGGGTCAGCCACTGCAAATGCACGATCACCAAATGCTTTGCATCTTGTTCGAGGAATGATCAAAAGGCTTTCGTTGTTACTACGCAGGGAATAGCGTGATGTAGGCTTTGGTTGTAACATCCTACTCAGATAGGGTGGCGCCATTCCTTTGAGGGCTTTGAATACTAATAAAGCGATTTTGAACTTTACTCGGAAACCAATTGGAAGCCAGTGTAGACTCTTCAGGACTGGTGTTATATGACTGTATCCAGGGACCTGCTGAGTAACACGTGCAGCTGCATTTAAGACTTTTTGAAGTCGATCTATTTGACACTTTGGTACACCACATAAAAGTACAATATCGATAAAGGCAACGTTAATGCAGTGGTTTTTCTAGATCTGGAGAAGGCTTTTGACACCGTCGATCACTCTATCTTGTTATCTAAATTAAAGACCTATGGTGTCGGAAGCGTGTCGTCTAACTGGTTTAAATCATATTTGGGTAATCGTACGCCAAAATGTTTTGTTAACGGTTCCCTCTCTGATAGCCAACCTCTAACTTGCGGTATTCCTCAAGGAACAATCCTTGGACCTCTTCTCTCCATACTCTATAAAAATTTGTCTCGTTAATTCATATCCCAGAATGTATGCAGATGATACGCATTTTACTTTTGCCAGCAACAATGTTGTGCATCTAGAAGAAAGTATAAACGATGAACTAACTAAAATTACTGAATGGTTAATGGCAAATAAACTCACTCTTAATAAGTCAAAGACTGAGTTTATGTTGATAGGCTCAAGGCAAAGGTTGAGTACTTTTAATAGAACCCCGTCTCTTACTATCGATAGCAATTCTATAAAACAAGTTGAATTTACGAAATCTCTTGGTGTATATATCGATGAAAATTTAACTTGGAACGTACATATCGAAAAAATGTCTAAAAATATTGGAATCCTGAAGCGAAGCAGGTCTTTTGTTCCCTTTGAAACACTGCTATGTATCTATAATGCTTTAGTCCAACCTCATTTCGATTATTGTAGTGTCGTATGGGGGAACTGCAATAAATCTCTTGCCACTAAACTGCAAAAACTACAAAATCGTGCTGCGCGTATTTTGACCTCTTCTTCCTACGATGCCAATGCTGATGAACTCTTTTTAAGACTTGGCTGGAAGAAATTTGATCTTCAATGAAAATTAAAAACAGCCACTATGGTTTATAAATCACTTTATGGTCTCGCCCCTGATTATCTGAAATCTATGTTTACCGATCGGAGTGAAATATCTACCTATTCTCTAAGGGACTGCGAAGGCAAACTAGCTGTTCCACTGCCCCGCACTAACTTTCTAAAAAACAGCTTTTTACCACAATTGCTAGTTATCTCGTAATCTTATTGGCTAATTTGCCGTTGTCGATAAGAGTCTAGACAACGCTGCTCGCGTCAACTTCAACGATCTTCCTCGCGCTCTGAAATAAACATTTTCTTTGAAGTTGAAATTGTGGCAAAAAACAAAATGAATGTGGTTTAGCGTTGTCTGTACTCTTATCGACAACGATATTCGTCATCACAGTGGTCAAAATTTGTTGTGGACTCAACAACATTTTGACCACTGTGATGACGAATATCGTTGTCGATAAGAGTACAGACAACGCTAAACCACATTCAATTTGTTAATTAGCTATGATGGTGCGGTGCTGTGGAACAGTTTACCTACTAATCTGCGGCAAGCACAAACTGTCGCGAGTTTGAAATCCGGCTGCAGAGGTTTCTTTTCTAGCTATTCGGCATTCATGGAAAGTAGGCATTTTCTTATTGCTATTTATTTTTTTTCTGACGTTTTAAGATTTTGTAATTAGTATATTTAACAATTTAATTAATGTAATTTAGAATTTACTTTAAGTCCTGATGTTTTACCCGTGTATAAATAAAGTTAAATAAATAAATAAATTTCGCATAAATTAAAATTTCATTCGTCTGTAATCTTATTGATGATAAAAATTAGCCAATCAGCGCGCGAGAATTTTGACATTTATTGTAAAATTTACTTTCGACATTCAATTGAAAACCACTCTAGACTCTATTAGTTATTAATCACGACTGCAACACTTCATGTGGACTGATCCGGTATGGTTTATTTGTGTGCTGAAAGTTCGGAGTAGTCTTTAGTCTTTGGCCAGACGACCCCAACAGGAAGTAGGGAAGCGTATTATTTTAGAGTCTGTTTCTTCCTCCTCTTTGCTACCGGTAATGCGTCTCACTACATTAAATAAGTCCCCCTCTCAAATTAGCCCCCTCTCTCTATCACCCCCCCCCCCGCCCCCACCACCACCACCACCACCACCCTTCTCCCCAAACATGCTTAAAATAAATAAGCCTCTCGAATTTTTTTCGTGGTACTAAAAGCTTAGGGACCAATTAGGTGAATTGGTTTTCCGGAAGGTAGGCAATCAATCAGAAAACAAAGACACGGCGCTAAACAGTCTCCACATTCTTCACAAAAAGGGTTTAAAACAAGTTTTTTAGTAAATGATCTAGTAAAGCCACAGAGTAACGAAAAAGCTCTCGAAGTAAAACCCTGAACGTTCACCTGAACGGGCCCAGTTACTCGAAGCATAGTTAGCGCTAACCCAGGTTAAAGGGAGGGTTTCGCGACTTGGCGCACGTGCAAACTATAGCGTTAATCCATTCGATTCTATTGTTCATAAAACAATCCAAAGTGTGTGGTGACTCTCGCGGTAAATTTGCCTTTGAAACTTTCACGGTCAGTCGCGAAAACGTGACGATATAAGTGAGATTGCTGACCATTAGACGGACCATTAGTGATGGGGTGGGGGTGTGAGAGTGTGGGGGCGGCGACGGGGAAATACAAAAAAATATGCAAGGGAAGGTAGCTGAAAAAAAATCATGCAAAGAAGAAGTCAATAAAAAAAGTTCCCGCAGTGTGAATTGCACTGTCGGCCTGACAAACTGTGCCTGCCTGAAGGGCACCTTGGCAGCCGCTTTATGTGGCAGTATTGTTATTCCGGGTAGAACTTCCCATTTCTCTGCAATTAGGAAAACCTGTCTGGTACATTTTGTGCGCAGCAACCTCATCATGGATTCTGGTTACCAAAAATCCTTGCAGAAAAACCCTTATGGATAAACATGGCTTAAAAATGATAAAACCAGTGCTATAAACAGCCATCCTACTTGATTCGTTTGCACTTTCAAGCAAGCACAAACTGAGTTTTGAAAGCCTCGACATCATCACAGCCTACACATCATCAGTGTACAACTGAAAAAAAAAAATAACAAGTAGACCTGATGTTGTGCTTTTTAACTTTGCCATTTATACAGACACTTTTGTACTGCTTTTTAGTCCCGGCCAATGGAATCATTATTCAATAGCAGGATTTTCTTGTATCATTGATAGTCAGCGGTTCAATGTATGACTGAAAACTAGTTGACCATTTCTGTATCCTTTAACATTAAATATAAATGAACCGCAAACTCCAAGCTTAGGAGAAACTATTGTGTAAAAAAGGCAAAACTTCTGAACAGTAAGAGTGTGCTTTGCGTTTCGGACCTGTGAAGAATATCCGCAGTTTTTCCTCCTTTTATTTTTCTTCATAGATGGAGGGGCGTAGCTACCTGGACGCACCGTACGCACGGGCGTACCTGAAAAAAGCAAATGTATAAAAGATAATTTTTTGTCAGTAAAAAACACGATTTGCTCAGTTTTATTCATTTAACTTTATTTATTCCTTTCATATATTGTTGATAAAAGAACAGACGGTATTTTTCAACACAGAATGTCGGTTTCCAGAGAGGAGCGACGTGACTCATTGGTGCACCGAATGGTCCAGACAAGGCGGGAAAAACAGCGATCACACGGCAAGCGGGATGGTAAAGAGTGAACGCGTCAGGGACGCGTTATAGCCATGGATCGGCCTGCATTTGCTCTGCTAAGTTCTCCATGGCCAAAGAATCAATTACAGATTGTTACTTTGCCATCGGCACTGACAAAATGACAGAGCAGAAAGAAGGAACTAAAGCCAAGCTTTAGTAGCGTGAAGAGGCTCAAGTCGGAGCGCTATGTTACTTAAAGGTCAAATAAACCAAAATTTCGAAACCTTTGCTTCGTGTCATTTCCCATTCAACGAACACTAAGAAGGACTACTTGAATACAAAATCACGTAGAATTTGTCATATCTGAGCTTTTAAGGGAGTAAAACAACTGGGAGTACGGAAATATCTGAAATACAAACGAAAACGTTTCTGAAATGGCCGCGCGCTTGACATGGAGGGAATGGGAACAAGCATGTGCTGTTGTGACGTCACTATTGGCGATCAATGGCTGCAACCTCGTTCCCAGGGTCCTCTCTTTTCCTCCGGGGAGGAAGAGAGAGGACCCTGGGAACGAGGTTGTCATTCCGTGCGATCTGTCGAAGAGTTCTTCGTTTTAACCTTTCGTTCTGTCTTCGAAAAAGGCCGAGGAAGCTGAACATGTGGTTTTCAACGTGGAGTCGTACTAGTATGAGCCAATGGCAACGGAATCGTATGCTGGAACCTCCGATGAGTTGTCTGGCTGCAAAGAATACGATGTAAACGAAGACCGAATCGGTCAAATGGATTGATGAGCGTTTGTTCACTCAATAATTATATTGTAAAAGGCCGCCGTAGAATGGTCAATAAATACGTTGGAATCGCCCTTGAAGCATTCGCTTTGTTCTCTGTGGTGTTTAATTGTATTGTCGATGAATACTGTGAAGCCATACCTCCACGTGCTGCTGTTGTTTTGATCTGTGGTTCTCCTTTATTAATGTTCACCATACTATGAAAAGGTCGCCGTAGAATTACAACTGCATACTGTTCACTTTCATTTCACGCATTTTATCTGCTCTCTGTGTTTTTTGTACATTTTCACTGTTTATTGTTATGCAGTACCATAATTTCCATGCAGCTGTTTTTGTGGGGTTTACCTAAAATATGGAATCCGGAATTCGGAATCCAGAATCCAGAATCCGGAATCTGGAATCCGGAATACGGAATCTAGAAACTGGAATTAATAATTAATAAGAGGGTTAAAAGAACCGAAGAAGACGATAGATGTCTTACAGGAGGAGGTAGGTGACAGGAGTGAAGTCTTAGTCTGGGACTTGGTTTGTTCTTTCCAGTTGAGTCGATGTGGAGGGATATAGGGATAACTATTAAGAAAGACCGTATGCAGGATCATGAAATGCAACTTAAAGAGCTGATCTGCGAGATTTTACACTAGCCATTACCCAGGCGACTTCAACCTTTGTCAAAAATTTCTACCAAACTTCTTTACATTCCGTATTCCGGATTTCATATTTCGTATTCCGGCTTCCGGCTTCCGGCTTCCGGCTTCCGGCTTCCGGCTTCCGGCTTCCGGCTTCCGGCTTCCGGCCTCCGGCCTCCGGTTTCCGGATTCCGGATTCCGGATTCCATGTTTTAGGTTAACCCGTTTTTGTGAGTCCGATTTCATTCCGGTGACACTGCGTGAACAATCCCAA
Source organism: Pachyseris speciosa (assembly GCA_016490735.1). NCBI lineage: Eukaryota > Metazoa > Cnidaria > Anthozoa > Scleractinia > Pachyseridae > Pachyseris > Pachyseris speciosa. The sequence continues at coordinate 23,868 of JAEMWC010001469.1, forward strand.
AGGCTAGATAATATGTACAGTCGTTGTAACAGGGGACAGTCTTATATGCTTTTTTAATAAATTGTTTACTTTTGTTTACAATCTTGACTTGAGCTTAAAGTGCGGGTGCATTTGTGGAAACTGTGTGCCCATGAAAGTGTCTGCTGTCACATTCCATGTCCTGTATTACTGAGAATGAGAATTTTACTGCTGTGTGCACAAATGCAGCCGTTATTTAGATAACTTATAACCAGTATCTAGAAAATAAAGGCACTAAATGAGTATGTATATGTATGTCTGTAAACATTGTCATATTTTTTGTTAGCCCATCACCAACATAAGTATGAGTGTCTGGAAAAGGTTTCTGATTTTGGGTAATGCATTAATTATGTGGGATTGTTGTAAGGAGTTCACCTACAGTTGAGTTGTTTTATGTCAGTATCGAAATGACCAGGGAAAAGAGCATAGTGATAAGTTGGTCTAGAAATGAGCAAGGTTGTGAATGGGTGGCCTAGACACTGAACATTTAAACATTTCATGGCCATTAACAACCTCCCTGAAAGTTTTCCATTTAGTATATATTATTTTATTATACCATTACGTATCATTACACTACTTGCAATAACTTGCATGATGTACATTTAACATAACACATTGTCTCATAAACTCCATCCAATCTACATGTGGCTACTTGTACCATTTGGTACAGATACATGTATTTATCATACCACCATAAACTGCTGCTAAAACAAATCAAGCATTCCTTTAGGACAAAAACACCTATGAGAAATTATTATGTCCTTTGACTGTAAAATGAAATATTATATACCTCCAGAGGGTATATAATTCATGCCACTAAGAATTTTATGTACCAAATGAGGAAAAGGTTATGGAAATTTTGTCACGTAAGGTTTCAGAGTATGGTTTATATAGATTGAGTATGTTCTTTTCTGTCAGTACATACAGATATGTTGCCAAAAGGCAATATACTTATTGCTCCCGCAGGGTTTTGGCCCAGAGGCCAAAACCCGAGGAGGCACTCTAGGAGTCCCCGCGTAAATATATACAAGGAATTTCAAAAATGTAAGAAATGTGTTTGTAGTATGGGAAGCACCTGGTGCCGGGTAACATTCTTGCTTTTACATTCAAATGGCTGCTAGGAGTCGAGTATGCCGCTCAGAAGGAAAAGACAGCTTTTTAAAACTGTAAATCAAAATAGCAAGATCCACGGGACACTCGACAGGTTGAACAATGGAAATCGGTTAGCTCATAGCGAAGAAATCCCTCTTCGAGGGTAAATGGTGGCGAAGAGACATACGCTTTCACTGCGAATCATCACAAGAATTATAGACCTTTTCCGAAATGTTTGAGCGCTTCTGGGAGTCTATCTTTCAAAAAAGTACAGGTTTAAATGTGAATTTATACCGTAATTTATATTTAATTCACCGATTTTTTGTATTTCAAGCAACGTCTAGCGAAATTTGCGAAAAACATGCTCAGTTCCATTCAAGTTAATTGTCCGCTTGCTTCGTCTTCGCGTAGATTTACGCGAGGCAAAAAATTACATTGAACTCGTTTACTTTTCAGGCATAAACTCAGGCTTATCTGAATATTTTTTTTATGCAGGGAAGCTTATTGTCTGTTTTTCTGTGTGTCTTAATTCACGGAATTTCATATTACTTGATATATACGTAAACAAACCCGGCGGAAACCGCGGAAACAAAACAGTACAGCAATCTAAATCTCAACTGTTGAACAATGAGGGTCAGACACTAATCCGCGAAATTTGTAGACCGCGGAAGCTGTGGAACGTGCGGAACCTATATTTTTTGTAATAAAATGTAAAAAAAAAATTAAAAATAGTAATAATAAAAATGTCTACGAGTGGTTTAGTTCTTAAAAACAACAGAGAAAGAAAAAATAAATAAAAAGGGGGAAGGCAAACAAAAACGATAGCGTACAACAAGGGGTATTTTTTGTCGGTCACCCATCCAAGTTCTAACCTGGCCGGATTGGGCTTAACTTCGGCGATCGGACGACGAGCACGCTTTCCTTGTGGTATCACGCGCAGACAATACAAAGTATAAATGGTTCGCGTAAGTTGAAAAAAGCGAAATGATAAGCGAGAAATTACTAGAAATTCTAAAATTCACACAAACAAACATTAGCAACAAGTGTTCCGTTTAAGTTTCCGGTCAATTTCTTATTTCCGGTATCATAGTCACGTGGTACTGTAGTGCCACCAAAATGGCCGAATGGCGCTTCCATCTCAATGCTGGGTAAGTACAACAGTCGTTTGCTGAGTTACGTCGGTTGCATTTCACAAATAGACTGAATGCCTCTGACCTTACTTGAAACAGGATGAAGAACTCCAAGCCTGAAGTGATTGATCTAACCAAGGAAAGGTAGGGAACTTGGGCTTTGCTTCAAGTCACGCACATGGCATGTGAATTGTTGACAGCATCTTCAGCTATTTATGTTCAAAAGTGATGTGGCAATGTCAAGCCTAGAGAAAATTAACAGGTTAGGAAAGACCTTTTATCAGTTTGACCCCAGTATGTATGTGTAATCAGTTTTGGTTTCACCCTTGATGTGTTACCCTTGTTACTCGAACAAAGCCTGTATTTAAATCGTGCTCGTCGTCCGATCGCCGATCGTCGTCCGATCGCCCAATCCGAGTGAATAAAGGGGATTAGTTTCTAAAGAAACTGTGGTGCTGCGTCGGTGGGGGAGTGAAACACGAAAATTTGGTTTATCAACGGAGTTGATAATGTAAATTGACCACCGTACAGGGATTCGATTAGCTGACGTTTCGAGCGTTAGCCCTTCGTCGGAGCGAATCGAGGAATGTTGGGTTGTGTATGGTTTATATACAGAAAATGGAGCTACGCTATTGGTGTTAACATGGTAACGTGAAAAACAGGAATAAATTAATTGAATGAAAAGCGCTCGTTGATACCGTGGGGATTAAGAGTGCCAATTTCAAAGATCAGTTTCTGCTCGAGGTTTTTACGGCTTTCCGTGGTACCTTGATGTAGGGAAAGACCGGAGATCGACATGTGTTGTTTGGAATGGTTAGGGAGATTAAAATGCCGAGCGACAGGTTTGGATGCGTCTTTGTCATCTTTCTCAACATCACGAAGATGTTCTCAGAATCGGTCACCTAGTCGTCTTCCTGTTTCGCCGATGTATAACTTTTTGCATAATGTGCAGGTTATGCAATAGATAACATTTGCGGAGGTACACGTGAAACGACCAGTGATCTTAACAGATCGCTTAGGGCCCGATATTTTGTCAGTGTTTTGAATGAAAGGACAAGTTTTGCATCGCGAGCGCGCGCATTTAAAAGTACCAGGTTGTTCAGTCGTTTTGAATGCGCTTTTAACTAGAAAGTTAGCTACATTTTTGTCGCGTTTGAATGAAATCAGCGGTGGTTCCGAAAAGATTCTAGCAGTTACTGGATCATTTTGCAGTATCTTAAAGTTATTAAGAATTATGGCTTTAACTGGGTTATTATGCGGGTGAAATGTGAGGGTGAATGGAATTCTGTCATTCTTTTCCTTTTGTGACGTCTGTAGTGCTGACTGTTGATCAATCTGCTGAGCGCGGTGATGGCCCGATTGAACTACAGAATCAGAATAGCCACGTTTCTCG